>JASDQU010242579.1:34818-75501 GCA_032191745.1 Picea mariana | reverse complement strand
AAGGAAAAACTGGTATTAAGAACCAGGTTCCTTGCTAGCTTTGACCTAACAGAAAACAAACAAGCAAAGAAACAAAAACTCTAATTCTTTGAACTACCCAAAAAACCTTCAACTAAATCCGAAACCCTAAGAGTAATATCCCCAGTGGAGTCCCCAATTCTGTTGTTGGGAAATAATACCCTACGGACTAACAAGCTAGGGCTGAACTTGTACGCATATCATGACCTCAAAGAAAACACTTTTAACCTATCACCCCAATACTCAAACCCCTTTTTCACACACAAGCATGGAAAAGACCTACTAACCTTTTTCTATCGATGTTTGATGTAGATCCTCCGTTGCGCTTTATCCACTTTCTTTCACTGCTCCTTCCAAAGACAATCCTGCAATCAAGACAAAACACTACGCATGCATGCTATTCTTCTACCTAAGGGTTAGAGATTAAGCATAAATCAAATCAAATATATATCACTCGTGCATTGGGACGGGAAAAGTATTCTTTTATTAATCTCAAGATGAATCAACTTACAATAATGATAGAGACCGACCACCATTCCTCCAACTGCTTTGTCCTCCAACTGGATTCTCCTCTTCTTTGTCCTCCAACTGCTTTGCTTGAATTCTTCTTAGGCTTGAGGAAAGGCTAAAGGGTTGGGACAAATGGATTCAGCAATTGGGCAGAGTTTCTTTGCTATCTTTTTCCTCTTCCAAATAGTACCCCTACCCCTTCTTTTATAGGCTAGAAGGAGCTAGGGTTTTGGACGAACTCTCATCCATGCATGGCTGGGAGCTCCAGTTAACTGACCCAAAGCTTTTTGTCCCATCGGCAACTTTCCTGTTTTTATGCTTTGTTAGGTAAACGCGGGCTGTAGTAGGCCAGCCAGCGTTCCAACACATGCAGTAGTAGGCCTGCCAGCATTCCAATGCATGCAGTAGAGGGTTAGGGCGCGTGCCACTTGATTTAAGAGGGTTTTCAAGGGTTTATTCAGCATGGATTTGGCAAGGAAGAGATATGAGTTGGCCTGATGCCAGGTAAGCATGGATGGTGCAATTTAGGGTTATAACACAAGTGTCTACAACCAATATGGGACACAGATATGTGATTACAATACTTAGTAGAGCACTTAGCCAACAATATGCATTAGGTTATGATTCTCATGTACATCGTAGATTAACCCTTATTACAGAGCAGTGCAGTAATAATAAAGATCTACCACTTCCAATCACTTAGCACATATCATTAGCTCAGATATAACATTCATTCACATCATTAAGCACTAAGCTACAAAATTAGATGCATTCATTATACATAACAACAACATCACTAAGCAAATAACCACATAAACAACATCGCACAAAGCACATCAGGACACATGATATACGTGGTTCACCCTAGTGTGGGGCTATGTCCACCAACTTCTTCTTCTTCTTTATTAGTCTTCGATCTCCTTACATTCATCTAATCCTGTGCACAAAGCCACCGAGCCCAACTCCACAGTGGACAAGTGATCTACGCACCATGCACTAGATCCACCTTCCTCAAAATCAGGTCAAGGCACATAGCCAACTCCTTAATAACACAAAGTACTTACAACTTCTTTCACTAAGATAAAATCAACCTATCATGAACATATCCACTAGTAATCATGCAATAAGCCAATTGCCATCTACATTGCTTAGCTACTACTTAATCTTAAATTTACAATAAGGCCTAATCATGGGTAAACCCATGGGTCGACATCCCTTAATTGATTACATAAACCCTAAAAACCATTTGATGGGTCCACAAGCCCGCAAAATGAGTGAGATCCTGTGACCTCTACTTCGCCTGGGTGCTCCATGTTCGACTTGCCTGTTGAAGTCCCAAAAGTGGTCAAACATGACCAATGTTTCCTCAAAAGTTGGTCAAGGTCCAACAGGCCCCCAACACCCACCCGTGACTCGTCCCGAGTCACTCATATCTGGGAAATACTGCTTCGAAGGCCTCGATCTTAGCTCGAGATGCCTCGACTTGCTGCTTCGCCAATGCCACTTGCTCAGTGAACTCCTGAATTACTTGTTCTGTAACAGGACCTTACAAGCGTTGCTCCACTGTCATAACCACTTGTTCCATCTGCAAGCCTTGTCCTTTGTTCTCTTCAAAAAGAGTGCATGCTTCATCCTGCACCGAATGGAGTCTCTGTGTAACCTCCATGACTCTGCTTTGGATGGCAGTAACCTATTGCTGGGCTGTGTGTTGTTCTTGTGATATTTTCATCCTCTCAATTGCAGTGGGGATCTTCATCTATGCCTAGATGGTGGATTTCTATTGTTGCACCTCTTAGAGTTGTGCTTCGAGTTTCCTCAGCTCTGAATCTTCTGCAAGGCGCTCATAGTTCTGCGCACTACAATTACTTAATTGCTTACACTCCGAGGCTAGTGCCCTGATTCTTTCTACTGCATTCCTGGCAGCTTCTTCCCTCTGATCATGCACTTCTTACACGGTGGTAGGTACTGCTTGGAGTTCTAACTCCATTATCCATTCTTGAAGCTACTGAATGGCTTCGGAGAGCTTCCCCACTTGCATCTCAATTGACTCTGGTTCCTCCAGTGCCAAGCCCAACATAAAGCAAAGTTCTTTAATGACTGCCTCTTTGACCACAGTCTACTCTGTGAGCAGCTGGTCTTTTTATTTTTTCATCTTCTCTTTTTCCTCCTCGAACATCCCTCTAATTTCATCTTTCCCCTGCTACGCAACTTGAAGTTGCTCTAAGACATCCTCCTTTTCTTGCTTCATGGCTTATGTAACCTGCTCCTTTTCTTCTTGGACTCGACGAAGTCAAGACTTTGTTGCATCTGCTAATATTCATAATTGGGTGGGCTCATCCCCTAATTCTGCAATTTCTACTGAATAAGGCGCAGTAGGTACTACGCGGCTCCAATGGATAGCTTGTTGTATGTCCTTGAGCTTCTTCTCTATTCTGTCATACAATGTTTCTTGCTTTGCTTCATGTCTCTACAGGATATCCTCTTAGGCATATTCTATGGCTATGATGATGAGATTGACATCGTCCACTATGAGCATATTCTTTGATTGAAGCTTATTGGCTCGGGTCTTCTTTCTTGCTAAGGGTTTCTACAGAGAAACCTTCCTTTTCTTTGATGTTTCGACCTCTGTAAGGGGATCCTTCGGTAGTGTAACTTCTCTTGTTTCTTTCTTTTCTTCTTCTTCCCCTCCTTCTTGGTTCACTTCATCTCCTCCTCCTCCTGCAGGTGATTCAGGCCTACTTTCCTCTGAGGCGTTGTCCTCCTCATCGGTTTCTATGTTCGGCACTTCCTCCTTTTTCTTCTTTTTCTTTGCGCTAGCTTGTCCATCATGTTCGACCCGGGTGACCAATGGACTTCCGATGATGTCTGGGTTGGAGAGTTCTGCATCTTCCACCGGTACAAGGAAATATGCTATCCATTCTTTGGTGATTTCCTCCATGTCTTCATCAGTCAGATTATAATAGGACTGCAGCTCCTCCTTACTTTCATCCTTGCATGCAGTGATGTAGATAAATTGTCGATCTACATGAAATTCACTAAAGGTCTGTACTGATGCAAAGTGTTGGGTGTCATTCATGGGAATGCTTCAATAGAATGCTTCAGCTGTAGGTAGTAAGCATGGAACACCATGTTCGATTTCCAGTGCTTTGTTGTATCATTGGTATACCACAAGGTGGAGAACCTTACGTCCAATGGCTCCGATGGCTCAACTTCTGAGAAGGTTGCTTCTTCCGGCATTTTCCAAGCGACAAATGTGATCAATATTAGTAGCCAATTGAAATGAAACTCATATCCATGATCTTGTGCTTCGTAGAAGTCCTTCTCCAACTCGTTGACGAGGTAACTCACCCAGTTCATTTGCATTCCTTCTACACACTTCCCTGTGAGGTCTACTACAAATCTAGTGACCTGCGTTGGACGGTTATTTCTGACAAGCTTACTAGCTATAAGCTGACAAGCTAGGCACAATGCACCATCCTGGATGGAGGA
The DNA here is from genome assembly GCA_032191745.1 of Picea mariana. Lineage (NCBI taxonomy): Eukaryota > Viridiplantae > Streptophyta > Pinopsida > Pinales > Pinaceae > Picea > Picea mariana. Next base: position 71,484 of record JASDQU010242579.1, on the reverse strand, counting down.
TACCTTGTAGCCTCTCTTTCCTTTCTCTACATCACTATAGGCTTCCTTTATGCGTTGTGCCAGGGAGCGATCTGAGGCCTTCCCTAGGTAGAAATGATGAGGGTCTGGTCCCTGCATGATCAGTCTTGTTATGAGATGGATCAGTGATGGATCCACAGTGATGCACCTGTCAAGCCACAAATACCCTCCATGGTAGCATGACAAGAGGAGTTTAACGCAAGCGTTAACATGCTGATGTAGGCCAAAGTGGGGAATCTTCATTACATTCAGTATTGTGGATTGCGCGAGCTCCTTTATCCATGGCTGGGAGACTATGCGCGACTTCTTCCTAGTCATCTTCATCAAATACCTATGCAGTGCAAGCATCACATAGTTATTCCTATCTCTGACATTGAAGTTGTTGTTCTTCAGCGCTGGGATATGTCCTAACTGAGGTCCAACTACATGTATCCCCTTTGGGATGTACACAATAATTAAAGTGTACTCAAAGTCACGCGGGATAATGTTGTGGTTCACCGCATTAGCCAAATCATCGCGGTTTTTTATTCACTTTTCAGTTGTGGTTCATCTAGAACGACATCCAGTCGAGGGGGATGCTTGTAGGCCCCCAGTCAACAATGTCTGTAGTCTTATAGACATGACTCTCTTAGCCATGAGGTCTACAAGTATCTCCTCCACAGATTTCTCTAACGCGTTATGTTCGCCCGACATTCAAACTTGTAATAAAATAAATCGGGTAGGCGAATGGAAAAGCAAGGTAATAAAATGGATGGTGATGTATAAAAAGCACAGTATGATACAACAGGTTCTCTGTTACCTTGGATACCATGGTTTTCAAAAAGTGGTCCCAACGCAGTGTCCGACGGGTTAAATAAGCAACATCGCAATAGATTCCTCCAACGGGTAGGAATGCCTCAATCAATATGAATCCATCAATTATGGCGTGGTCTCAATGGTCCAACGATGATCTTTCTGGCAATAACCATGTTTCTAGTCATTTCAGAGCGTCATTCTAATGGTCGGGGTGCCTCCAATGGTCATATAGATTTGCCGTGGCGAAGTCCCATTCTGCATTGTTCTTTTATTCCAACGAAGTTCAATTTCAGAAAATCTGCCTCCTTCGAAGTTCTTTCTGGAATTTCCCGTAGTTTTTATAACTTGGCTTTCTTCTTACTGAGCTTCCTTGCATTCTTTCCTGTGATATGAGGCTCTGGATTCCTCTTTCCATTCTTATTCTTATCTTTTCTTAGTATGGAAACTTCGCACTGTCGATGTTCTTTCAAAGATTTCAAAGGTAATACCTCTTTGCTTACTAGGTCATGGGTGGACATACTTTCTTCTTGCATGGATAGGTCCTTCAACCCTTCTTGCGCTATGTCAAATTTTACAACTACTTATCTTTCATTCTATTTCTTTGACTCAACTTCTCGTTCTTCTATCAGTCGATCTATTCTTCGAGCTATGAGATCCCTCAGTTCTTTATTTTTCTTTGCCGTGGCTTCCTCCTCCGCTTGCCTTCTGATCTGATCTTTCTCAATCCAAGTATTTCCTAATAAAAGTGGAAAAGGGGCATTGTTCGCAACAAACCTAATAACTTCAAAGTCTTCTTCTGTCAATGTCTCATGAGCAATCACAGGTATATTAGTAACTCTTCCACATAGGGTTATCATCTTTCCTTTAAACAAGCCTACCCTTCCCAATGAAGGTATCATAGTAGGCTTTCCCAAAATTTCCCAAGTGCTTTCTAGCATAATATTCACATGTGTTTCTTCATCTAGTACACAGTCGATGTCGAACTCTTCTATTCTTGTAACTATGCATTGTTTTTCTTTCAGGATCTCTAGTAAACTGATGTCTCTATGATCATCCATTTCTTCTTTTAACTGTATTAACATAGTCTCTGACTCTTTTTTTGTATGGTTCTTTAACATATCCTTAGTATCTTGACCTTCTTTATAGTTTTCTTGTCTCATGTTCATCTTTTAAACTTTAGCAATCATTCTTGGTCAATCCTCAACCTCATGATCAATGACTTTACAATAAATACAAATAGGACCTATACTAGGGCATTCTTTAGCAAGATGTCCCGATCTTTTGCAATTATAACATAGTGTCAATCCTCTATTTATTTTAAACAATCCCCAGTCTTTTCTATACTGCGCACTAGGATAACATTGATGTACCTGCAATCTGGAAAAATTCTTTCTAGGTTCCTACATCCACTTATTAGTCCAAAAATTCTTTCTATGCATAGGAATAACATATTTTTCTCTATTTCTATCAAAGTTATTTAGATCAAACCTTTTTTCTAACTGTGCCCTAGGTTTCAGACTAGGATAAAATCTATCAAACATACCTAAATTCATACTTTCGAAGAAAAATTTCCACTTATATTACCTTTACAAGAGCACAAAGTCTTAAGATCTTACCTCTTTTCTTTCATATCCAGTTTCTTTCTGAGCACAGAGCTTCACAAGTTGATTAGAATACTAAGCACTACAACAACAGATCTATGCACAGAGATTTCTCTTTTTTTTAGTTCCCCGAAATCACAGTTTCAGGTCTGTTGAGCACTCAACACACCCTAAAATTCCTATGTCAAATTTTACTTTTTGGGTACCACTTGATCTTTGCACTATCTAAATTTGACCTCAGTATGAATATGTTTCCGATGCTTATCATTTTGTTTTTCCATTTTAGATTTTTAAAGTTTGATTAAACATCCAAAAATCTACAACTTAAAAGACTAATGTCTAAATTAGAGAAATGAGAGCCAAAACTTTCCCCAATGCACTCAAGGAATTTGGCATAGGGAAGGATTAAGCGTGAAAGAAAACATTCATGAGAACCGAAGTTGTCAAGTCCTGATTTTCATTGGCGTCGATAGACATGAGCTTTCTTTCACGACAAACATCACCGATGATTGATCCCTTCGACATCAATGAAAGGCTAAAAGGGTAAGCGCTCACGAATAAAGGAATGATATCGTCAATCATTGACTTACGAAACATTTTTGGTATCAGGGATTTCAAGGATGATAACCCCATCTTCTACCTATATATTTCCCTGATCGACTAATAGTAGGGGAAATCTGTTATCAAACCATCCTGCAAGGTTACAATGCTACTTTGGTAAAAGATAAGAAGCAGGCCTTCATACCCTATGGATTTCATGTTAGTTTATACATGGTGAAGGACACTGCTCAAGACAAACAGGAAGGGTTGAACCAATTGGAGTTATGTTTCCAGACTAATTGATTTTGCAAGCACGACCCAAAACGTTTATTCCTAAAGCACGCATCACAAGTATCGTCCCGTTGGCCATACGCCCATGACAGGTTTGAAGATGAAATCTTCACCGAAAATGGTCAAGACTGAGAAGAGGTGATGGCGAGGATGGTTGACCCCAAGGAAACCAAGTTCAAGGCTATGAGTTGGGATGAGTAAGCGACAATCTTGGAACAAATGATTCAAGAGACCATCAGGACAAGAGAAGAAATGATATTAGTCAGAGAGGTGGAATCTCCCCAGGAAGCCACTGAAATGGCAGAGATTTCCCCGGTAACCTTGGTATAAGATAGGAATTTCTCCAAGGTTCAAATTGTGTGGGGGATGGGGGGAATCATGTATAAACACGCCCAACAGATAATGAAGTGGATGTGGGATAACCCGAACCTCATCAGGATTCCAAGGCTTCCGATCGATAGCGCAAAAGAAATCCTAGCGGGAGAAAGAAACCCTGATTTCATAAACCTTGGTAACATCAATGGGTTAGGTGACCCTGATTCCACAATTCCACCGATTAGATCGCCAACAGGAGTGACAACTCAACTAGAGACGGGTCGGGTATCAGTGGAAACAAGTGTGCCTAATCCTTTGAGTGAATTTATAAATATATATAGTGGTGATGAGAGCTCGGAGGCATCACGTGAGACCCCTGTGCATATCCAAAAGGAAAAGGGACCTGAGAAGAATTCTTCTCCTAATCTGAGGGTTCAAACCCAGGAGGTCCCACTAAAGGAAATAGAAACTGAAAATGTTCCTGACACAAAGAGGCCCGATGCGCCGGAGACCCGAGTAGACAATCCAAAAGACAAGTCAGAACCAGATGAGCCAAAGGAAGGATCCCCACAAAAATAAATCGACATTTCAAGAACCGATGAACAAGTAAGTATAGATTATTTTCCTGATGCCTCTATTGCACTCGATACTCAGATCCCCGACAAACCACAGGCAGAGTCTGGGCCTTCAGAGCACAACAAGAAAGTTCAAGAACCCGATCTTGAACAAGTATACACTATTGAAAATATGGGAAACACACTCACATGGGGTGATTAGCAAATTTCTGAGCATGTGGATGAGGTAGCTGATATTTATATGATCTCCTACGATCAAAAGAAGAAGTCCATCGTCTAAAGAACCACAAATAAAATGAGGATCATGTTGGATCGCTCCATCCTCATCACCACAGAGGAGAATTTGATAAACACAGAAAATTCCAGAACATCTGATCTCATCAGCGCGGGGATGGTGATCTCAGATGCCACCCTGGACAGAGCCAAATGGGATGAAAAAGAGTTGGCTACCGCCTTGAAGGAACTAGAACATTTGCACCACCTGGACGAATACTACAAGGGAACCACTCAAACTGCGGTATACCTAAGAAGTCAATTCGAAGAAGCTTACAACAAGTTCAAAAAAGAGCAGCACCTGTTTATTGTGAAGATAGCCGAGCTCTAGGAAGACACTCTCATGGCACTTGCAATGTGCAAGGATATGGAGCGATGGTTTGAAAAGATGCAGCAAGTTGTAGATAGAATTGAATAAATTGATGTAGTCTAACAGGGCAGAGATAAAGAAGAACACGACATATGGATGTTTGGCAAAATAAGTCTTGATCGCATGAAGCGATCAACTGAGTATTGGGCTAAGATGTCTAAGGAACCACACCAAGAAATTCAAGAGCAGTGGGCCAAATGCGAGAAACATTGGGGTAAAATCAACAAAGCGATGAAGGATATCGGACTCCATGAGTTCGGCACCCCCGAAAACTTTGTTGACTTGTGCAACATAGTCAGATTGCATACCAAGAAGGATTCATTATGGGCCAAAGAGCTAGTGACGGTGACCAACACAGTGCCAGGACAAGTGCAATGATTTATGGAACATCTGATTAAAGCTCGGATTGTGCTACAATAGTTAAACACCAGTCTGGTGAAGTACCAGGCATATGCGGTGGAGATCAGAAGAGTTACATGGCTCCGATGGAACAACATAGATTTCCATGGGCCCAAACTTGCGAGGAACTATTCATCAGTTGGTCGGAGTATGAGAAAAGTCACCCCTTTCAAACGATATCTTGAGTTGATTGTTAAACTAACTGTTAGAAGAGGATGCCACGTGGCAAATTTTGTTTTGTTAAACTACACTTAGCCGTTATTTTCAGTTGAATTTTATGTTATAAACAAGAATGTCAACCAAGTAGTTAGAGGTCGATGGTTGTTGCAAGAAACTCTTGTATTTTGGTTTTGTCAAGAATTATTTCTGAGCTACCGTTAATAGAGAAGTCCTTCTGGACCTGAGACAAATTTATTTTCGTCAAATGCATGTGTGATTGGACATGGAGAAGAACTATTTCCTATCTCGTTTCATGAATGATGCTGTAATGAGTAAGAGCAATTTAATCTATTGTCAAGTTATCTGGTGCAATGTTTTGTTGTTCTTTACTTTAATGATGAAGATGAATCGTTGTGTTATCATGTGATGGATGATTAGTGTAAGTGAATTATTTTTCTTGCCATTATCTTATCGCGTATGTGTTTTCTTTCTGCTAATTAGTATCTCAGACAGTAATTAGATGCTCACATGGTTAATGTATTAGTACTAGGCCTGTGGTATAAAATTGTCGTCTGCATGCTTGAGCAGAGGGTTATCCCAAGCTCAGCCTCTTCCCCAGTAGTCAAAACTTAATTCTGTTTGTTTCCAAGTTGGTTTATACCGGATTACATCTCATATCGGTCTAACCCAAGAGAAAATACAAAAAAGAGATAGTCCAAACTAAAGGAAGAGCCTTGAAAAGAAAACGTAAATCCCATCGATAATTTATCCAGATTGCAAGATCTGGAGAACCATTCCATTATTAAATGCTGCAGAGCCTAATTGGGCCTTGGTGGTAGGTTTGGTTCCTACTGTTGAATCAAGGGATCTAGGATCCATCAACAGAACTGGTGCTAGAAGGAGGGCTTTATAATGAATGGTTGAACACATATTTCACATAGTACTTCAAACAACCTATAGATTCATAACATCCCACATGCATGGCTAGTCATTCCCAAGAGAACCCACACACGTTGAGTACTCCTGAAATGAGTGAATCACCCCAGCCCGAGGAAGAACGATTGTTCCCTGATATAACTTATTCTCTTCCTCACGAGGAATTAAATTGGCTTAGAATAATCACAAGAGCATATGCCCGACAGATCGATGTGTTACCCTTAGCTCCGATACTACCTCGAAGAAAACAAACAAATCGACTGGTGGTTAATACTCCCGAAGAGGTTTTCATGCACATGGTAGAATACTTAATATATTTCGCAATCACCAAAATCAAACATCCTCTTAATCTAATCCATAAAACGCCAACTGACGACGTCTTCGAGCCAGACGATTTTTCGAAAGAAGAAGAGTCTAATTCAAATTCTGAAGGTATGGAGAACAACAATGACCATGAGGAAGAAGGGGGAGACCCACCTCAGAACAACCAACCTTGGTTGGCTAGAGTCTCTTTGGCCATCCCATGCTGAGTACATAATCTTCCCAGACACCCAGAGAAGTTACTCCCTAAATTTGACCCTGAAACCTTCGGGGTTCTTGAATATCATATCAATAAGTTCATACTAGCGATCAAACTTATGAACGTCCAACATGAAGACGTAGTATGAATAATTTTTCCCTACATGTTTGAAAATTCACCTTCCACGTGGAATTTTAATATGCTTGTAGGATCTATAAGTAGCTGGACGAAGTTTTAGAAAGATTTTCTAAACAAATTTGCCGAAGAAACCACTACAAGATATTTAATGGATGAATTGTTCATTGCCACCATGAATTCGAAAGAAAAGGTTAAATATTTCAATAAAAGATTCACAACCATCTTGAACAAGTTCCAGCCCGAAGCTAAACCTACTCAGGAGTTGCAAATCGAAGTATATGCTAATGCGCTCCCAACCTCTATTTCCATGTTTGTAAAAAGGGCTACCAAACAAACCCTAGCTGAGAATTTTGAAGAAGCCAAAACGGTAGAATTCCAGATGAAAGGGTGTAAACAAGGACAAGTCTTTTTAGTTAAGAAAGAAGCTCAACCTTCTCCCAGGAGAGGACTCCTTTTGACTAGACCACCGGGGAAACAAGCAGAACAGACTCCCGACAAGGGTAATGGATACATAGAATACCTACAATGCATGGTCAAGAAATTATCAAACGAGATCATAGACATGCAGAGAAACACAAGGGAAGGAAACCAAGGCCAAATTCCCTATAATCCTTTCTTTAAAATAAATCTATCGTTCAAAGCAATCGAACCCCCCCAACTAACTTAAATATCGAACTGGGAAATGTAGCATACGATTCCTTCTGTACTTATCACCAGGAAAACCCCTCCGAAAGAGACTACCCTCAATGGATGCATTCCATGAATTTGATGGTCAATCAGTTTCTAGACGGATTCTCCCTGACCGAACAACCAACGAGTTCAGTTATGAATGTTGTCGACCCAGAAGATATTGATTCATCGGAAGATACAACCATGTTGATATGGGACCTTGACCTAATCGTTCCTTCCGATGACCTATTTGAGTCTCAAGAACAACTCGCAGAAGTCTCGGTTGCGCAAACGCGAAGTAAAGATCCATCTGTCTCAAAAGATATCACTACCACCCAAACTTAGAGGAGTAAGACGACTCTCGATCACCCAAAAGCACCTTTTTCTCCCAGTAAAAACCCTATAAGCATCCATACTCGAGAATCGGCCAAACTGGATTACAACGTAGTTGAATATTTGAAGAAGTTAAAGGCTAATATATCAGTTATGGACATATGCAGGATCCCTTAGCAGAAGGACTTTCTGCTACGATCTTTGAACTTGGTAGAAAACCCTACGACTAGAAATGGTCAGGAAAAAAAATCTATCTCCCACATATCTAGTGACTAAACCAATTGTAAACACCTGCTTGGAATATAGTAAGGGAAAACCTTTTGTTCCACCGTTCCTCTTAACGTTTGAAGTCTTCAACAAAAATCTCCACAATTGTTTGGTCGATTTAGGAGCATCTTCTAACATTATTCCCTTGTCTATTTGCAAAAAATTAAATGTCGTTCCTCCCAAGAGTGATAAACATGTAATACAACTAGACGGAACCCAGGTTAAAGTCATGGGGGAACTCAAAGATGTGATGATCAGAATAAGGACACATCCCAAGTTTGTGCAAGTGATTGACATCATTGTAGTAGATATCCCAGAGGCCTATGGGTTATTACTAAGTCGAGATTGGTCTAAGAAGTTAAACAGATACTTTAGTACATACTAGACACACCTTTGGTTGCCACTGAAGGGATACAAAAATATGATCAGAATCGATAGGGAAATGTATATGAAACATACCATCGCTGACCTAGAAACCTTGAATGAACCCTCATCGACAGAGTCCCCCATGCTAGGCAATTATTCTTGTGACTCCTAGTTCAAGAACTTTTCCCCTCTCTTATCCAATGTCCCTCTCACCTAGAACTATGAAATGGTGTTTCAAGAGAAATCGTCAATACTGACAGAAGAATCCTTCTTCTGCCAATAACCTACATTAGGAAGCTCAGAGATAGCAGTAGGGAAAGAGGAAAGTAACAGGGAACGGGAAACCAACACACCTTTCCCACAATGTTGGACCGTATATTTTGATGGATCTAAATCGCAATAAGGGTTAGGAGTAGGGTGCATGCTCATTAATCCTAAAGGAAAACGTCATCTCCTATCCTGTAGGCTAGAATTTGAATGCAGAAACAACACTGTCGAGTATGAAGATCTAGTACAAGGATTAAAGAAAGACATAGACTTAAATGCTAAAGAATTGAAGGTTTTCAGAGACTCTGAAATTATTGTTAGACAAGTAAGGAATACTATACATTGCAATTCCCCACACCTAAAAATTTATCAACAGGAAGTGCATAGGTTAATGGAACATTTTGAAGCTTTCAATATCACAAACATCCCCAGAGCAAAGAAAATTCTTGTTGATTCTCTGGCTACCATTGCCTCGAGGATATCACCCCTAGAATATTATGAAGCCTCCTAGTTCACCATGGAATTACTCTACAAAGCATCGGTGCCCAACAATATTTCTAATTGGAAAGTCTTTGAAGGGGATGAACAGATCATAAAATTTCTGACTAACCAAGATAATTTCAAAGACTTAGCTATTGATGATGAAGTATTCCAAGCGCAATCAACAGGAACCGATCCTCAGACAGGTCAACCCATTGAAAAATCAAAGTCTCACACAATCCCGAAAGGAACAACTAATTTGGAAAATCTTTTTGACCTGAAAGAACGATTCAAGGGGCCCAAAAATGCAAATACCAATAGCTCTTGTCCCCTGCATGAAACTATAAACCTTGGAAACTCAGACAATACCAAAAATAAAAACCTCAGTACGACAATATCTAAGGAGGAAAGGAAGGCTTATCTCAGATTGTTCAGGAAATATCAAGATGTCTTTGCATGGTCTTATCAAGATCTCAAAACTTGTGCTACCTACATCATTCAACACACTATCCCGTTAAAAACCAAAGTGAAACCCTTCCAACAAAAGCTTCGAAAGTATCACCCACCCCTGTTACCTCTTATGTATCAGGAATTAAAGAAACTTTTAGATGCCAAAATCATCTTCCATGTTAGGCATTCTGCGTGGGTAGCAAATATGGTTCCAATGAGGAAAAAGTCTGAAGAAATCATCTTATGCGTAGATTTTAGGAACCTCAACAGAGCTTCAGAAAAGGACAATTACCCAGTCCCGCCAATGGAGAAACTCCTGTAGACCGTGTCTGGTTCGGAGATTTTCTCTCTACTGGATGATTTCTCAGGTTACAACCAAGTTTTGGTTTCAGAGGAAGATCATTTGAAGACTACCTTCCAAACAAAGTGGGGGACCTTCTCTTATAAACACATGCCTTTTGGGTTAATTAATACAGGGGTGACCTTCCAAAGGGCCATGGATGTAGCATTTCAGGGGATATTCAACAAATGTGTGGTAGTGTATCCTGACAACATAACTGTGTATTCAAAGAACATAGAAGAGCACATCCAACACTTAACTCAGATTTTCGAAAGGTGTAGGAAATACGATATATCTTTAAATCCTAAGAAAAAAAAATTTGGCGTCAAGGAAGGTAAGCTATTAGGTCACATTATATCTCAAGCAGGCATTCACATAGACCTAGAAATGATTAATACCATAGCTCAACTCCCGTTGTGTCACAATAAGAAAGCTATGTATTCCTTTTTCGGGCAAATCAATTTTGTGAGGAAATTCACTCCCAATTTCGCAGAAACTATCAAACCCTTACAAAAGATGATTCATAAAGATGTCGAATTTAAGTGGGATGATGAATAAAAATACACTTTTAGCAACATCAAAACTACTATATCGCAAGCCCCCATGTTACGAAGTCCCGATTTCAATAGAGATTTCTTCCTCTATACTTTTGCCTCCGACCAATCATTAGCTACAATATTGACTCAGAAGGATGATGATAACAATGAGGCCACAATGTCGTTCATGAGTACTAACCTCCAAGGAGACGAACTAAATTATCCTGTTGTAGATAAACATGCTTATGCAGTTTATAAAGTAGTAAAACACTACAGGTTTTACATCCTCAAGAACCACACCAAAGTAATTGTTACTCACCCTGCGGTCCGATCCCTATTCACTCAACAGATGGGGGAAAGAAGAGGGAACTGGATGGAAGTAGTTCAAGAATTTTATCTAGATATAAAACTTGCCAAACTAGTTAAAGGGAAAGGATTATGCAAACTTGCAGTCGAATCCCAGGACCAAGTAAATGAAGATTCTGGATGGGAGAACGAAATGCAATTATGGTATGGTGAAGTAGAATACATTTCCCTAGCACAAGAGTCTTGGTATGAGAATTCAAATTATCTCCTACACCATGGGACTTGCCCATAAAATCTTAACCCTAGGGAAAGGAGAGCTCTCAGGTTAAAATCTGCATAATATCGCCTCATAAATTCAGTACTCTTCCAGGTTAACTATGATGGGGTACTATTAAGATGCCTCTAACATAGAGATGCGGATAAAGTCCTGAAGGAACTCCATGATGGTCATGTAGGTGGAAATTTCGCAGGAGACACTACCGCTCATAAGATATTGAGAGCTGGTTATTATTGGCACACTTTGTTCAAAGATGCTCACACATACACTAGAAACTGTAAAGTTTGTCAAATGAGCACCGAGAGAGAAAAGAGAGAAACAGTCCAACTCCAAATTGTTACTGTTTCTAGTCCTTTCGAGCAATGGGGGTTAGATATCATAGGAGAAATTACACCAAGATCTTCAAAACAACACAAGTACATTCTTACTGCCACTGATTGCTTCACAAAATGGGCAGAGGCCATCCCTCTGACTCATGTAAACGAGAAGGCGGTGTTCCAATTTATAGAGCAACAACTAATCACAAGGTTTGGTGCCCCTTATGTCCTGGTTTTTCATAATGAAGCTTATTTTTCTTCCACCCGATTGACATATTTTTCTCTGGACAAAGGAATCATAATTAGGTACTCTACAAATTATTATCCATAGGGAAATGGGGTGTCAGAATCGACTAATAAGAACCTAGTGAGAATATTAAAGAAGACGGTTTCAGACAACCAAAGGAATTGACATAATCTACCCCATAACACTCTATAGGCCGATAGGGTCACACCAAAGGAAGTTATAGGGAATTCCCCATACTTTTTGGTATACGGATAGGAAGCTATTGTCCTGAATGGAATTTACCTTCCATCTCTTCAACTAGCCCAAGATCCCATAGGGGAGCCTTCATCAATCATTCAACAAATAATTGACACTCTGCTCATGCTAGAAGAAGAAAGGGAAAATGATAAATCAAAATTCATATCCCACCAACATATAGTGAAACGATGGTTTGATAAGCATAAGGCTAAAGAGAAGAATTTTGAAGTGGGAGACTTAGTTCTAAAGTGGGACAGAGAAAACGAGCCAAAAGGGAAACATTCCAAGTTTCATAATATGTGGCTTGGACCTTTCTAGGTGGTTGAGAAGATTGGGGCAAGCACTTATCGTTTGGGGAATCTAAGGGGGGAACCTGATGCCCTTCCAGTAAATGGCCAAGCCCTAAACAATGTTTCCAATAAAAAAAAAAGGTGTTATGTTTTGTATGAGTGTTTTCACGATTGCGAAAAGTGTTTTTGTTGTTTTCTTTTGTTTTCTAGACTTTTGTGCTTTTGAAGATTGTGTTTAGAGAGAAAATGGTTGACCTTAAATCATGCGACATATCCAACTCTGTTCCTAACTCATCTCTCACATATAAACACAAGAAGCATTGGGGGACTTGCGGTTGCTTTGAGGATCCCTCTATCTAACATGCGCAAATGAACAAATTTGGAGAAATGTCAGAAGTGTCTTCTTAGTGGTTTGGTAAGACCTTTAGGGAAATAAGGAAAACCAGAAAGGACTACATGGACCCCGAAGAAAAATATATAAAAGGATCCACCTTAACCATATCACTTCACAAAATAAGCATACATCATCCTCTCCCACTCGCTCAAGGCATTATGCTGAGATAAAATTGACATTATGAAAAGAGTGAAAAGTAGGAGAGGGTATGTAGATATCTCCATCGGGGCTATGGACACTCGCTGGTAGTGGATCAAGGTTTGTGATGTTGGGGTGACTCCGTCGAGGCTATGGATGCTCGCTGGCAGTGGAGCAACACCAAAGCAAGTGGGTAAAGGTAACTAAAGGCTCCATGCCAGTGAATGATTTTCTAGACTTTTGTAAAAAAGGGCATGAGTCAGGGTTATAGGAAACAAAGGAAGAATAAAGGTTAAAACCCCACGGGTAGACCCGGAAGCATCAACCAAAGAATTTCAAATGCAAGGGTAAATGAATATCTGATTTAAAATCAGTAAGATTCTCCACTAGCTTTTGCATCAGTCGAGCCCTAAAGGGGAGACAAAGATTCTTCTTTCACCCAGTAAGTCACCATTTGTTGAGCACTCAACACACCCTAAAATTCCTATGTCTAATTTTACTTTTTGGGTACCACTTGATCTTTGCACTATCTAAATTCAACCTCAATATGAATATGTTGCCGATGCTTATCATTTTGTTTTCCATTTTAGTTTTTTAAAGTTTGCTTAAACATGCAAAAATCTATAACTTAAAAGACTAATATCTAAATTAGAGAATTGACAGCTAAAACTTTCCCCGACGCACTCAAGGAATTTGACATCAGGAATGATTAAGCGTGAAAGAAAAGTTGCTAAGTCCCAATTTTCGTCAACGTCGGCAGATAGAAGCTTTCTTTTGCAACAAACATCATCGAGGACATCGCCGATGAATGATCCCTTCGGCATCGACAAAAGGCTAAAAGGGTAAGCGACCACGAATAAAGGAACAATATCATCGATCGTCGACTTCTGATAGATTTTCGGTATCGGGGATTTCAAAGATGATAACCCATAAGGGAACTGTGTGATGGAACTATCTTTGAAAGCTTATCCCCGATAGCTTTCGGCATCGACAAGTTTTTAGAAGGATAGTCATAGAAAAAGTGATAAGTCGATCCCCGATCGTCGACCCTTGATACCTTTTGGCCTTGACAACCCCAGGTTTATTTTAATACATGTCTCTTGTCGAAACACCCAAATCCGACTCAGATACATGATCAAACCACCTACTCCCACCTATCAAGTGTCATTGCCAAAGCGGTTAAACATATCATCGAGTTTTCCCTTGAGTGGTTAGTAGTTCCCGAGCCCTGAATCAATTCTACTACATCAACACCATATGAAGAAATCAGTCGGCGTTAGAGGTTTTTCTCAGGAGGATATCAATGGGAACATACACAAAGACATCGCTGATTCCTGATCTTCCCACAAAGAAAGCAACATTATGGGATGTTTTATCTCTAAGATATGATGGATCCAAAGCATTTAAAGAACTAATTAATTCCAAAATATCCCGCATTAGTTGTTTATCTGTGTGCAAATCAAAAGGACCGTTTGAACATATTGATACCATGCAAATTCCTCCACGCCCCCATCGTCAACTCATGTGGAATTTATTTGCAGAGATTTGGTGGTATGTTGTTTTGAATTTCATTGATTACTCAAATTAATTGGTTGATACGACTAGTAGGGTATTTATCGTTAAATTCTTTTGAGTCATTGTAAACAAGATTATTCTTTGTGCAAAGAAGTTCAGAACATCCATAGGAGTGGAACGAGCAATCCGAGAAAAGCTTCCAATATCCAGTGAGTATTAAACAACATGTTTAGCAAGCCTTACACGTATGTATCGGTCCATGGATGTTTTATGCTTCATTTCATACACTTTATCCAATGTTACTCTGTACACATGCCTAAAGGATTGTTTTCGATTGTAGGAACAATGTCTCCGAAGAAACCTACCTCCAGGAAATCTCCAAGAGCGCCAAAGCTATAGGAACCAGAAGTGGGAGAAGGTCCTTCCCCATCGGTCGTGAAGCAATTGGAATTCGCTCCAAAGTTGGTGCTCATCATCAAGACATCCACTAAGAAGGTTTTTAGTTAGCCTTCGGTCTTTGGAGACATAGAGGTGAACATTGGGACCAAGACAATGTTCTCGCACTGGGAAGAAATTTTCAAGAAAATCAAGCGGGAGTAATTCCTCGAGTATACCCTGCACAACAATCTTGATATAAGAAAACTCGATGATGAAGTCCTCCTGAATGTCTGAAAGGTGTATATGCACATGGTGGCGAGAAGGACTCTGGTATTCCCCTACATATAACTACTGAAATGGCTTATCGATCACACTTACATGAAAAGGTGTTTGATTAATGATGAAAATGGCGGATGTGTCAGGGTTTTCCTTCCAGTGGAATTGCAGAATTATTACAAGCTCAGAGAACTGGAAGAACAGATAAATATCGCTTTTGTTGTAAGCTTCTATGAGAAACATGACACTAGCAAGGTGATGGCATATTGGTGGAGAGAGGATAAAAAGTTCACCAATCGAACCTCCAGCTAGTACCCGACAGCCAACCTAAGAGAGTCGTACATCTATCTAATGGCCCTCCTCTACCGATTGCATGGGGAGAAAGACTACTCCAGGTTTTCAGAGGCTTGGATGCCTCTAGCTTATATGGTGGCCATTTCTGGAATCAGTTTCAATTGGGGTTCCATCATCTCCAAACATCTAAGCACTTGCATACGACAGGCTCAGACACCAAAAGAGGGAGAGACCCCGTCCTTTTACATGTCATCTTATCTATTGGACATCGTCTACACCAGAAATGCCTTTACTAGAATGAACTTAAGTTGGCACACCTCAGAGCTCGCAATCCATGTTTATTTTGGCATATTGTGGGAGAACAAGTACAGGAAATCATACTCTCTCATCTGCGACTAGCTTATCACACGCATTTTTTTTTTTTCAAGAAAGAGTGCCCAAGGCTGTCGGATGCAAACAAAATGATTATATCAAAATTTGGTGACTGGTATCTAGATGAGCACGATACCTACATCAAGGTTTTTGGCGCCACTAGAGAACCCCATCTGCTACCTGTGTATGTCCTCGATCGACTAATAATAGGGGAAATCTATTATCAAACCATCCTGCAAGGTTACAATGCTACTTTGGTAAAAGACAAGAAGCGAGCCTTCATACCCTATGTATTTCATGTTGGTTTCTACATGGTGAAGGACACTGTTCAAGCCAAATAGGAAGGGTTGAACCAACTGGAGTTCCATTTCCAGACTGGTCTCTTTCACAAGCATGACCCAAAAGGTTTAGTCCTGAATCATGCATCACAAGTATCGTCCTGTTGGCCATACGCCCATGACAGGTTTGAAGATGAAATCTTCATCGAAAATGCTCAAGACTGGGACGAGGTAATGTCGAGGATGGATGACCCCAAGGAAACCAGTTTCAAGGCTATGAGTTGGGATGAGAAAGCGACAATCCTGGAACAAATGGTTCAAGAGACCATTAGGACAAGAGAAGAAATGATATTAGTCGGAGTGGTGGAATCTCCCCAGGAAGCCACTGAAATGACAGAGATTGCCCAGGTAACCCCGATACAAGATATGAATTTCTCTGAGGTTCAATATGTGCGAGGGATGGGTGGACTCATGTATCAACATGCCCAACAGATAATAAAGTGGATGCGGGATAACCCGGACCTCGTCAGAATGCCAAGGCTTCCGACCAATAGCCCAAAAGAAAGCCTAGCGGGGGCAAGCGACCCTAATTTCATAAACCTTGGTAACATCAATGGGTCAAGTGACCCTGATTCCACAATTCCACTGGTCGGATTGCTAGTGGGAGTGACAAATCAAATAAAGACGGGTCAGGTATCAGTGGAAACAAGGGCGCCTAATCCTTTGAGTGAGTTTATAAATATATATAGTAATGATGAGAGCTCGGAGGCATCATGCGAGACCCCTGTGCTTATCCAAGAGGAAAAGGGATCTGCGAAGACTTCTTCTCCTAATCCCAGGGTTCAAACCCAGGAGGTCCCATGAAAGGAAATAGAAACCAAAAATGTTCTCAACACAAAGAGGCCTGATGCACCGGAGACCTGAGCAGATAATCTGAAAGACAAGTCAGAATTGGATGAGCTAAAGGAAGGATCCCCACAAAAAGAAATCGGCGTTCAGTGACCGATGAACAAGAAAGTATCGAGTCTTTTCCCGATGCCTCTATTTCACTCAATAATCAGATCCCCGACAAGCCACAAACAGAGTCTGGGCCTTCGGAGCACAACAAGGAAGTTCAATAACCCGATCTTGAAAAAGTATACACCGCCGAAAATATGGGAAAGACACTCACATGGGTTGATCAGTAGCTTCCCGAGCCTATGGATGAGGTAGCTGATATTTATGTGATATCTTATGATAGAAAGAAGAAGGCCATCATCCAAAGAACCACAAAGAAAAGGAGGATCACGTTGGATCACTCCATCCTCATCACCACAGAGGAGAATTTGATAAACAAAGAAAATACCAGAACATCTGAGCTCATCAGCGTGGGGATGACGATCTCAGATGCCACCCTGGATAGAGCCAAACAAGATGAAAAAGAGTTGGCCACTGCTTTGAAGGAACTAGAACATTTGTGCCACCATGCTGAATACTACAAGGGCAACACTCAGACCGTGGTATACCTAAGAAGTCAATTCGAAGAAGCTTACAAGAAGTTCAAAAAGGAGTGGCACATGTTTACTGTGAATATAACTGAGCTCCAGGAAGACACTCTCATGGCACTTGCAACAGGAAAGGATATGGAGCGGTGGTATGAAAAGGTGCAGCAAGCCATAGATAGAATCGAATACATTGATGCAGTCTAACAGGGAAGAGATAAAGAAGAACATGACATCTTGATGTTGTGCAAAATCAGTCTTGATCGCATGAAGCGATCATCTGAGTATTGGGATAAGATGTCTCATGAACCACACTGAGAAATTCAAGATAAGTGGGACAATGCAAGAAACATTGGGGTAAAATAAACAATCTGATGAAGGATATCAAACTCCCCAATTTTGGCACCCCCAACAACTTCGTCGACTTGTGCGACATAGTCGGATCTCATACCAAGCAGGATTCATTATGGGTCGAAGAGCAAGCGACGGTGACCAACACAACACCAGGACAAGTGAAATGATTTATGGAACACTTGATTAAATCTCAGACAGTGCTACAATAGTTAAACACCAGTCTGGTGAAGTACCGGGCACATGCGGTGGAGATCAGAGGATTTTACGTGACTCCAATGGAACATCACAAATTTCCATGGGACCAAACTTGTGAGGATATGTTCATCAGTTGGTCGGAGTATGAGAAAAGTCACCCCTTTCAAGTCATATCTTGAGTTGACTGTTAAAGAAACTGTTAGAAGAGAACACCGTGTGAGGATTTTGTTTTTGCTAAACTACACTTGGCCGTTATTTTTAGTAGAATTTTATGTTATAAATAAGAACGTTGACCAAGTAGTTAGAGATCGATGGTTGTTGCAAGGAACTCTTATGTTTTGGTTTTTTCAAGAATTATTTATGAGCTACCGTTAATAGAAAATTCCTTCTGGACTCGAGACAAAGTTATTTTCGTCAAATGCATGTGTGATTGGATGTGGAGAAGAACTATTTCCTATCTCGTTTCATGAATGATGTTGTAATGAGTAAGAGCAATTTAATCTATTGTCAAGTTATTTGGTGCAATGTTTTGTTGTTCTTTACTTTAATGATGAAGATGAATCATTGTGTTATCGTGTGATGGATGATTAGTGTAGGTGAATTATTTTTCTTTCCATTATCTTATCGCATATGTGTTTTCTTTCTGATAATTAGTATCTCATACAGTAATTGGATGCTCACATGGTTAATGTATTAGTACTAGGTCTATGGTATAAAATTGTCGTCTGCATTCTTGAGCAGCGGGTTATCCCAAACTCAAACTCTTCCCAATAGTTAAAACTTAATCATGTTTGTTTCCAAGTTGGTTTATATCGGCTTACATATCATATCGGTCCCACCCAAGAGAAAATACAAAAAAGAGATAGTTCAAACTGAAGGAAGATCCTTCACAAGAAAACGTAAAGCCCATCGATAATTTGGCCAGATCACAAGATCTAGAGAACCATTCCACTATTAAACACTGCAGAGTCTAATTGGGCCTCGGTGGCAGGTTTGGTTCCTACTGTTGAATCAAGGGATCTAGGACCCATCAACAAGGTTCTAGCAACATAACCATCTTTTGGCACAAAGGGCACCCAGGGTTCAACACTTCAACAACGCACCAACAAAACCCTAACTACTAGCCCTTTCGGCAACACCTGCAAAGTAGATAAAATCTCACCTGAAGTTACACATTATTTTGGTCACCCTGATGATGATTACATAAACATGTGTTCAGGTTCCCAATGTAATCTTTTTCCTGAGAAAAGCAACCTCTTTCCACCCTTGCAAGATGTATTTTTGGAAGGCCGCTGCGGGCAGCTCCCTTTACACAGTGTGGAAATCCCTAATTTCTACATGATGTACTATATCCAGTCCACGAGATTTCTACAGACTGATATATAGGTAGGTCGCAGTGGCACTTTGAAACTAAAAGAGAAAAGAAGTTCTAGCAGCTTCTAGAAGTGGAATCTTCTGGAAATATGAAGTGGCGTCTGTGTGGTTAAGATCCTACTGACTTCTCTGATTTGATGGGATCATCCTCATCTATTTAACCACTTTAGCTTCTCCTATATAATGATAGGCTTATCATGGAAAAGGTTAGAGGTACAAGCATAAAGAAGCATAGAGACTAAAGAGAGAAGAGACTGAAGACTGTGAAGAATCTTATTTCAAAGTGATGCTTGAGGTCTCCATTTATCCATCAAGTTTTTGAGAGAAATCTTCATACAAAAGGTCAAAGAAAATGTATGTGTGTGTCAGAACGAAGGGCCATTGAAAGGGAACTTGCGACATCAAGGCAATTCGGTTGTATCTTCTACCTTTCATTAATATAATACGGTGGCATGTCTCTTTCCCATAAAATGATTGATATTTTATTACATGACTCCTTGATCAAATGTTTAGATTATCATTGAATTTCATTGTTGCTACTTTCACGTTGGTTGATTTGTGTTATTACAGATCTGATCTCACAGGAGCATTGGAGAAAAAAAGGATCAACAAAGACATAAGGAAGTGATTCATAAGGTACGTTATCTATTCCTCCTTTGGTAATTAAATTCAATGATCGTAATCTAGGGAAAGTGTATTGTTCCATCTTGTTTTGTTCTAGGTCCAGGTGGATCTAGGGGGATTAGTTCATGTCTGCATCTACCGATTTACTCGTTAACAAAATTGGCGACTCAACTAGGGATAGTACAACTTGATTGTGGTTTTTCATTGGGCATTTTCTTATAGCCTATGTTTTACATTCTATTTTAGTCTTTGAGTCCGCGGGAGATCCAATTAGACTCACTCAGTTTAAAATTTTCCTGAGACCCTTTGTCTTTTTTCCAAAATTTTCTATTTTATGAAAAGTGTCCGCACTGCACCCTATTGGTAGCCCACGAAAACCTTCCATTTCCTCACCCTAGTGGTTTGTTTCAGTGTAGGATTTCTGCGACCTACATAACCATTGGCCTGCGGAAATCACCCATTTCCACACTGTATTATACTACCTGCCCACGACAACGTTTGAAAACTTTTTGGATTGGTTGTTGATCTTTACTATTGCCCAGTTTTTGTTTCAGTCAGTTGGAGAAAGATTTTTTATACCAGTTCTTAAATGCTTCTGATTGTTTCAACTTGATCTTGATTGATTTTGGAGATCGAACACCTCCCTTTTGATCTTTTTTTGATCTTTGTTTTGGTCGACAAGGATATAATCTATGGATTTGAGTCTCATCGCTTGCTCGATCAAAGCTCTTGTTTTGGGTTTGAATTTGTGAGTTGATTGCATCTTCTGGATTGCTTAACGATGAGAAAAACAATTCTTGTTCACGTTTGAAGAAACTTTTTCTTGTCAATTTTTATTTTTATCTCCATTGAAATATCGATTTGGGTGTTTGTTGAGTATTTTATTTTCATTGGTTTCTTACCTTTTCTTAATTCCATCCTCATTTTTGGTTTCTAAAAAGAAAAAATTAAAGTCTTTTTCTTTTAAGCAATCATTTATTCAGAAAATATTGGCGTTAAAATATTGAAAGAAAACAAATAGTGAAATTACATTGTCTATGATTGTTTGGTATTACATTTAAAAAGGGAATTGTACATCGTAGTTTGCATTGTTCCGGAAAAATTATTTTTCCCTGCTATAGATAGAATTCATCGAATGAAAGTTTGTATCATTCATTTATATTTACACATTGTTGGGTCAAAGTCTTACACAACATTGGTTTCATTCACGTCTCCCTCTTGAGTAACAAAAACCTTTAATAATATTGCGAAACTTTAAAATTCAACTAGTAACATTTTATAGGGCTCTTTTGCACCAACATTAGCTTGGATAGATCTTTGGAATAGGCAGTGAGACACACTCTCCAAAGCGCAAAACACACAATAGTATCTTGTGATAGGGAGCGTCAAATTCCATTTGCAACATTTTGTCCTGGGAAGCCCTTCTCACATAAGGGTCAAACCTGAGGTTGCATTGAGATTGACAGAGTTACTCACCCTGCTTTGTTGATCTTGGTGTAGAGATTGCACGTATTACAGGGGTCTCTTGAAGGTATACCCACAATGATGAGTGGAAGCCTCTCGAGTTGATTTTGGGCTAGATACCCTGCCCTTGCGTGTGGATCGTACTGTCAACTGTTTCCCCAGGCATCATTGTTGTTTGTGGTAACTTTAGTAGCATATATTCTTAGAGTCTTACACAAGGTGACTGTGGAGGCATAAGTCTTCACAGTACCTAGAATCGATGTTGGCCAGACTCACTCGGGATCCTTGGAGGGTATACCCACAATTATGTGTGGGAGCTTGCACCAGGGTATAAGTTCGTTAAGCAGGTCGTCAATGTAAATTTTCCACCCTAGCCTAGCCCCTTCTTGTCCCGATGTCATGATGTTGGATTTCATCACCAACTAGTGACATCAGAATAGGAAGGTCTTGGTTCCTTGGTTTTGATTCCTAGATTTTACTATTGTGTGTTGTTTGTTTCCATAAGTTGGCCATTGAGTTTCTTGTGTAAAATGTTTAGCTCCGCCAACATTGACCCTCCACGCTGCTCACGTAGAATGAAAGGACTACCCCCAGAAGATCTAGGAGGTTCTCAACCCTTACCTACCAATCCACTAGAGGACTCTCCTCAACAGAGTGAGGTCCAAGACACTGCCACTCCACGAGTGGAAGGCTCTGATTCTCTAGAAACTTCTCGAATTCCTCACAACCGAGAGACGTATTCTTCAGGTAAATTCTTCTGCAAATATTATCGTTGAAACTTATGGAATACCAAATGGACCTTATATAGGCCCTGAAGGTCAGGATCCTTTTTGGTCTCCTCACATTCCGAGACAGGATCTTTTTGGCCCCGCCACAAGTGTCGATATCTTCGTTGAGTATGAGCTGCCCGAAACATCTAATATAGAATGTACTCTCATTACGACTGCCTATCTGTTCAGCGGTTCTGACACCCCGTCCGTGGTTCCCAACTTGACCATCCCCCTTTAGACACCCCATTCTATAATGGTCCAAAATAGTACAACTATTCCCACTAGGAATACGGTGGCTAGCCAAGCCCCCATTGACACGCCGCTTTCGCCTAGACTCACCCCAACACGTCCTCCCATATATCATATATTGAATGCTTCTATTCTCATTCCTACACAAGTTCCATCCGGAACTCCTGACATTTCCACTCCTTCTGGGCACAATATTGCTCCTAGTTTTACTCCGACACTTCCTCGGCCCCCTTCTAGAGGGTCTCTTCCATCCCATATCATAGGAACTGACCCTAGTGGCACCACCCAATCTTTCACACCTAATTACCAGATTCCTGCTGTGGACAATTTCACCATGGAGGCCAAATGTAATCCCCTTTTGGAGGTCAAATCCCAATTGGGATGCAACCCCCGATTGGAGGGAATCCCCACCTACCCCACCCTATGGACAGAACATACCTGCAGCCTTGGCCCATTATTGGAACTATCTTATCCAAAATAATCCTCAATCGATTGGGTGGCAACAACCTCAAGTTATCTCTTTTATACCCCCTAGTATAGGCCAACCATATCCAGGTCCATCCAATACCATTTGGGGCTCGAATGCTTGACCCAATGTCCCTGTTCAATGGAACAACCCTAACCAATACAACCCTATAAGTTACATGCCTCCACACCAACAACCGAATCTTCCCGGATCTTCACATTATATGCAAACTGCCTATGGTCCTACTGGTATACCCATGGGACTTCCTCCCCAAAGTCACCCGTACCCCCACGTGAATAAACAGTTACCCTTCTTAGCCACCCTGGACCTATCTGATCTGTCTAGAATTTTAAATGATCCTATCAGTCACTCTCCTCAATGGACCATAATACCGGCCAAACTACCATCCGACATTCCTAATTTCGATCGTCAACTAGGAGAGGACCCAAATAATCATGTAATGACTTTCCACCTTTGGTGTTCATCCAACTCTTTGATGGATGACTCTATGCGATTGCATCTTTTTCAGTGAATTCTCACAGGTTTCGCTGCAAAGTGGTATATAGAATTACCACAAGGATTCTTCATTGAATTTAACACCCTCACCATGGATTTCCTCACCCACTACTAGTTATCGATCTATTACGAAATGGGAACCGAAATTTTGAGTTCTTTCAAACAAACCAAAGCCACTCATATATCTGATCACATTCATGAGTGGCGATGGAGACGACGTCTAATCAAACTCGATCTTCCCGATCAGTTATTGGAAGAGTGGTTCACGAAATCATTCGTGAACGACATCACTTGTGACATCACCATGGGTGGAGTTTTCACATAATAACATGCAATCAGACATGCTCAATACCTCGACCTCATTTACTCACAAATGGGTACTCTTTACGATTTACTCCCCGATGCACCTCGTCCTTCTACTACCGCTACTTCAACTACTCCTGCTGCTTCTCATGCATCTGATGGTGTGATTGGCACTTTCCATGCCCAACCCCACTCTGCACAAGCCTCTACCACCGACCCCAAGTCTCTTTCTTCTAATGTTCAACATGCTTCATCTCCTACTCCTCCCGCTGGCAAGACTTCTGAGGTGAACTATGTTCAATCTACCCCTGCTGGAAAGAATAAATCTAAAAAAGGGGAGGGTAAGAATAAGGAGGATAAAATAATCTACAATCTGAGAAGACCAAAACACAACCTCTTGATGATAAGGATAAGCACAAACCCTTGTTTTATCTGTGGTGATGATCACTACACTAAGGATTGTCCAAGATGGGTCGAGGTTACCAAGTTCCTTCAAGGGACCCCAAAACCACCTACATCAGTCATGTTGTCACAACCCTTCCTGTCTCAATAGTAGGCCCAATTGGTCATTCATGACCAAACTTCCCCCTCCACTACTTCCTATGTCCTAATGTGTACTGGTGATTAAAAGAAGAATGACATCATACTTACCACTCGAGCCAAATATTTTTCTTCTTCCAAGGAGAAAGTTGATGAAATACCACCTTCATTGGTTCAACCATCTCCATTGACTCTACCTACCAATGGTCCTCTTCATCTCGAATGACCAAGCCTAGATACAGTTCTTCGCCCTCCCCCAAAGGGTGTTGTTCGAAAGTCTACTTTCAATCCTCATGCATGTGTTGCCCAAAACTACAGTATTGTAGAGGATATGACTCAAGCACCGTCTGCGATGTCAGCCCTCGAAGTCCTTCAGATTTGTCCTACACAAAGGAAGGCATTGTTGAAAGCTATTGGTGGAATCGATGCTACAGATACGATTTTAATAATTTTTGACTTGGAAGATCACATTCCAAGGCTGCCTTCTCGGCTCGCATTTCAAATACAAGTTGTTGTCACCGACAAGAACATTTGTAGAACAGTTATCGACGAGGGTGCCTCGACGTGTGTCATGTCTGTCGCTTGTTGGAAAGCCATTGGCTCCCCTCCCTTAACTGAATCACACAACATGCTCAAAGCCTTTAATGGCTATGGATTTAAGCCTTACGGTGTCCTCCCTTCGTTGCCTATTACGTTAGAAGGAAAAACGGTCAACGTTGAAGTTGAGGTCTTTGACGCTCCTCTTGATTACAACCTTTTACTTGGCCGTAGCTGGATCGATTCCATGCATGCAGTTGTGTCCACTCTTTTCCATGTCATATGTTTCCCACATCAGGGAAAAGTAATTATGGTGGACCAATTAGCCTTCTTTAACTCTGATACACGTACCAACAATGTACCTTTCATTGCAAAGACACCCCCTGGATATGAGAATGTTGGTGTGGGTCTTCTAAAAGATTCCACTCTAATGGGTACTTTCCCCATCCCACCACCCGACGTCCCACCTCCTTCGGTTGCCTCGATCAACATGATATCCACCTTCATCCATGAAACTCCCATGTCTTCTAACCCATGGGTAGTGCCCGCACCCGATATTTATTTTCGCTACGATGACCAGATGCCCTTGAGTCCAATTGAATATGCTTACCAAGCCATTCAATCATCATCCCCCTCTACCCCCTCTCTTGGCGATTCATCTCTTGATCCTTTTCACGTAATTTTTCCCATAGATGAGATGATTATGTCGGTTATGTCCATGGAGGACACTCCTTGGGACGATGGACATCATCGTTCCATTCTCTTCCTGGAAAAACACACCCTCGAGAGTTACCAACGAATTTTGACTCCGTCGAACGTTGTTGTTATTACTTCGGTTCCCGATTCCACACATGATGTGTTATATGAAGGGAAATTAAGCAACATTTCACAAACAATCCCCCTCAACATCTCTATCAAACCTGGAGTTGTTGAAAATGTGCACATCAGAGCTTCGTGTTCCACTGATGAAGTTGCCATGTATCAATCTCTTTTTCAATAATTCTGTGATGTATTCGCCTGGAGCTATGAAGAGATGCCTAGTATTGACCCCGATATTGTTGTACATGAAATCAAGACATACCCGGGCGCTAAACCTGTCCAACAAAGACTTCAACCGGTCCACCCTCGTAAATAAATCTCTATCAAGCTTGAAGTTGAAAAACTTCTTAAAGTTGGCTTTATTTATCCCATGGCTTTAACTGATTGGGTATCCAATCTCATTCCGGTTAACAAGAAACAAGGTATGATCTGTGTCTGTGTTGATTATAGGGATATCAACAAAGCTTATCCTAAAGACAACTTTTCCCCCCCCTTCATTGACCAAATCATCGACGATTGCACTGGAAGTGAAATATTCTCTCTAATGGACGGTTTCTCCAGATATAATCAGATAAACATCTTACCCGGGGATCAACACAAAACTTCTTTTATCTGTCCTTGGGGAACTTTTGCCTACCGAAAACTGCCCTTCAGTTTAAACAACATCGGTGCCATGTTTCAACGTTCTATGTCTTATGCTTTCCATGATATTAAGCACATTGTACAACAATATTTAGATGACCTACCAACACATTCCATGCATCGTAGTGATCATCCGGCCCACCTCCGAGCCATTTTCCTTCATTGTCGGTTCTATCATATACGATTAAACCCACACAAATGTGTTTTTTGTGTGGAGTCTGGCCGACTCTTAGGCTTTATTGTGTCACATCAAGGGATCTAGGCAGATCCTTTGAAGGTTGAGGCCATTCTCAATCTCCCTCCCCCTTCTTCACTTTGCCAACTACAAAGTTTGCAAAGGAAGTCAAACTTTCTACGTCGCGTTATCCCGAACTATGTTGAGTTAACACTTAGATTTACTCGACTTTTAAAGAAAGGCTCTGAATTCGTATGGGACACCACTACCAACAAAGCCTTCGACGCTTTGAAATTAACTTTAACCCGTACCCCACTACTTTTCCCGCCTGATTATAGTCGAGATTATTTCCTTTATCTCGCTGCTTCAGATTCAACCATCGCCATGGTTCTGGCCCAAGAGGACGATTTTCATGACAGACATGTTATTTATTATTTGAGTCAGAGTCTCGCGACTACCAAAGCCATGTATTTACATGTTGAAAAACTGGCCTTGGCAGCTGTTCAAGCTATCCAACGTTTCCGACACTATATCCTTTTACGCAAGACCACCGTGACTTCCAATTGCAACCCTATGTAGCACATTCTTACACGCCAATTGCTAGGTGGCAAATACTCATGGATTGTGATACTCCATGAGTTTGACTTAGAGTTTGAACATGATAAGTCCAAGAAATCCTTGGTGTTTGCTGAATTAATATGTGACCTTCCCTGTTCTGAGACGAAAAATGTAGTAGAGGATTCATTACTCGATGAATCCTTTTTCTGATCAGTTCTGATGACCTTTGGTATGGAGATATCATTATATATCTCCAGACTCAAACTTTTTAGCCTGATTTGTCTAGTACTAACCGTTGTCGGATACGTTACCAAGCCTGTCAGTGTATCATCCTCGGTGATACTCTTTATTGCCGTGGAGTTGACTCCATTTTTTCGATGATGTCTCACATATGATGAGGCTAAAAAAGATTTGAATGAATGCCATTCTAGATCCTGTGGTGGTCACATGTCCGGGTATGCTACTGCCCAAAGGATATTACGATCTAGATATTTTTGGCCTTCTTTATTCAAAGATTGTATTATCACCGTCCAAAAATGCCACACTTTCCAAACATACAACAATAAAATAAGATCTCACCTTGCTCCCTTACATACTGTGGTTTCCGTTGGACCCTTCACTAAATGGGGCATCGATTTCATGACATGTAACCCTCACTCGGTCGGGGGGCATGGGTACATTATTGTAGCCGTATATTATTTCATGAAGTGGGCCGAGGTGATGCCTACATTCAACAACATGGGAAAAACTGCATCCCTATTCATCTTCAATCACATTATTACACGATTTGGAATCCCACAGGCTATCATCACTGATCACGGTAGCCACTTTCGAAACTTTATGATGTCTGAGCTTATGGAAAAGTTGGGTCTTCAACATGAAAACTCAACCCCTTACTATCCACAGGCCAACGACCAAGTTGAAGCGATAAACAAAGTAATTATTACAATGCTTCGACAGATTATCAGAATTCACAAAACAAGTTGGCACACGATGTTTTTCTTAGCGTTGTGGGCCTATCGGAAATCTGTGAAGTCAGCCACAGGGTTTACACCTTTCCAATTAGTGTACGGTTTAGAAGTTGTTCTACCGATTGAATGTGAAATTCCATCGTTAAAACTAGTCGTCCAACTTCTCCCAAACACCTTTGCTGAGGAGGAATGTTTGTTGTATCTTACGCAATTGGACGAAACCCGTCATGATGACACCCTAGTTATTGAAACCTATAAGAAACACGTAAAAACCCAATATGACAAACATGTCAAGAAACACATGTTTTCTGAAGGAGATCTAGTTCTCCTCTATGAACAAGATTGTGATTTGCTAGGAGCCGGAAAGTTTGAGGCTATGTGGCAAGGCCCTTATATTGTTAAAAGAGTGTTAGAGAAGGGAGCATACGAGTTAGTATATTATGATGGAACTCCTTTGAGTGAACCCAAAAATGGGATTTACTTGAAGAAATACTACGCTTAGCCTATCTTGGCATAAGCACTTGTATTTTTACTGTATCATACTCTTGTGTGTGACTTTAGTGTGTTTCTGGTTTTTGACTTTTACCCCTGGCGAATTACCCTGCTTTGTGTTTGGTCTCTAGATATCAGTGTTTTCGCTACCTCATATTGGCTTCGTCGATGGTGCTAGTCATAGTACCTAGAATTTAGCTTCTGATGCTTGGGCAATCTATGCACCCTCAAACGAACTTATTTGTATACAAGGTGTTTGTCTCAGTTGAGTGACCAATAATATCACAGAGTATAGCACGATCATCGAATTATTGAGTAGTTCTATTTCACTTGGGATTTGTCGCTTCATTATATGACTTGATTTGCAGCTAGTAGTTCTACAGCTAAACAATGTCTATACCATCCGAAGTCCTACTCTATTACTGGTATATTTATGAATCCGCCTCTTGTAATTCCATTTTGATTACATTGAATATCAACACATTCCTAGATGTCTAAATACATTAACTGGTGCTCTAGCTAATTATGTATTAGACAGACATTTGAGACATTTGTAATTCCAATCACATTTCACATATTGTACAAACAACAGAGTAAACCGGTAAAAGCCTCGTGTATATATATAATGATATAATGTTTACAAAAAGAGTTTTCATCCGAACATCAAAATATCAAAATATAGAACCCATGGCCCCTACAAAATGGCCTCATGGATGCCTTTCACGATAGCATACTACTACTCTCGCTACCCTGTGTAGTAACTAACTAAGTGAGTCGGATACGCCTACACTATGGTGTTGATAATGCCTTGGGATCTCCTTGATGGATATATCAGGGATGTCTGCAATCAAGCCTTCCAGGTTCTGCTCTACTGCATCATAATCCTCGGCATCCCATCCAGCCACTACGCATGCCTCTCCTTGCCTTTGAATAGGAGAGGACCCTGGGGTTCGATGTGGCCCTACATCTGCATGATCGAAATTTTTTTATTAGTCTTTCGATTGGAAACACAAAAACATTAAATATTTTAAAACCTCATAAAAACATTGTAAAAACACAAATTCCTTTCTTACCTAGATCTCCCCACTAAGATCCCTCAGGGAGAACCAAATCTGGATCACCCCAAAAGTCTAGACCAGCATAAGCATAATCATCAATCATCAGGATTTGCGGTCCCAACCAATTGAAGAATGCATAATCATACTTCACAATTCGGCCCGCCACATGCCGTGTCATCAAATCACACCATCTTTTCATTTGTTAGTCCCTCGGGGCTGCCATTCCCCATTCCACTTGCAGGCGTAGGTGTGGAACTCTTTCGAGGAAGAAAGATACTAAAATAGAACCATAACCGAACTGTTTCAGGTCCCCGTTCTTTCTTTTCGTGGGTGGAGTTTTCATGCTGCGTAATAAACCATCACACCAATTGAATACTTGAGGCTCCAAGCATTCAATAGCATATTGGAAGTAAATTTGGAGTGCCATGTGTGGTGAAGGACTCCCTGCCATCCATGCAATAGTAAACAAGATGGTCCTGAGGGTCAAATCTCTCACACCTCGGATTGCTACTTTTCCTTTACGTCTTTCAGCATCAGGTTCTCAATGCTCACGAATGTACTCACTCATGGGAAATCCACCACCTTGACCACCTGTCAAATTCACATGTGCTCCATGACGTGACAACCCTGTTAGGAAATAAATATCCTCAATATCCAAAGAGAGGACATGAACCCCCACGTGGAACACTTGTTGTTCTGAATCCCACATATGAACCAGATATTCTAGTAATCTCCATTGGGCTCTCATGCCCTGAACTTTGAAGAATTTTAATAGACCACATTACCGGAGGGAATTCACGGTCCCCATATCATTTAAATCCATAATATCATCTTCTTTGTGCTCACGCTCCCTCCATTCCAACATCTTTGCAAGAAAATACCTACATGGGAAACATAGAAGATCTTTAGCACACCTTTTCAACACTTTTTGGGATTTTTATTGAGTCAACATTCACTTTTATTTTTAGTTTTCCGGCCTCCACGATGAAACTTCAAATACAGTGTGGAATTTCCGCGAGTTCACCTTAACGTACCTGCAAAAATCGTTGATTTCCGCAGGGCCCATTATAGGCCACTCGCGGCGGCCCCAACGCACGACTAGCAGGCCCAAATCATGAAAAAATATTGAGTTTTTACCATCAAAAACAAAAATTGATCCGTTGAAAAGATAGAAGATGAGATTCTTACCTCTTTTACGCAATCTGTTCAAGGAATGATCCCCTATAGCCTCCACAATCTGTCGCCGAAGTTGAGGTAAAAAATAAGGGTTTTTTGTAAGTTTTTGACCAAGTGAAAATAAAATGGTGAAAAAGACTTTTTACTTCTATTGATTACTTTTTTATCATTTTTCTAATATTTTGTTTTATATAAATACTTTTTTGTCAAAAACCCATTAACTCTAAAGGTCTTGTAAGTGTTTTGTTCCTTGCAGAGAGAAATTTAGGACTTTGGATAACGAATTATGGACAATTTTTTATTCTATTTTTGTCGCATGTACAATTAATTTTTAAGGTTTTTTAGAAAAACCTCGAGCATAGTCTTTGTTCATTCTCAGGCTCGAAAACCAATGAGAACGTAACCAAGTATACTTTTGTCGTCTTTTCGTACTTGCCATGGTAACACGAAAATAACAAAACCTATGGAGAATTCTTTAAGCTCTTTTCACACTCCTTAAAAACGAAAAGATTGTCGAGCGACCTTGTTCTTTTCACGCTCGTAAAAGTATCTGAAGAAAACGTTTGATGGGCGATAATTTATCACTTTTTCAGTCTTGTCGAACTATTCTATGAAAAAGGAACTGAGAGAGTTCTCTTTTAAGTGTTTTTCCAGACTCTATAATCATGAAAAACCTTCGAGTTTTCTATCTTTGGACTCGTTAAACAAACATCGATAGACCCATACAGGACCGAACCACTCCTTCTTAGGGTTCGTTAAATATACTCTGAGGGACTTGTCCAAAGGATGAGCTTATATCAACAAGAAAATGTTATCCTCCTCAAGCTTGCGTAAAAATAAAGAGGTACTTGCCATAAATGGTGGGGGAAAATTTAGGAAAGGAATGTGTCTCTGTATCTGTATTTATGGCAGTAAGTGTCGCTCTTGAACATGACACCCCTCTTCATCATTTGAATCTAGGTTGGGTAATCCGTTTGTCTCTTGTCTGACCTTCTACAAGTTCATATCTCGGGTTGTCTTTGAGTCAATACTGCCAATATCGTTGTCGTGTCATTCATATGTTCAAGAGAAGTTCAACCGAAACCTTCTTTCGAGTCGACCATCTGTAATTGTCCATTCTTACCATGTCGGCCTTCCCTGTGTCAGTCCTAAGTCATATATGTATTTTTCTCTATCCTAAATCTATTACTTATTTCATTTCATTGATGGGGGATACATCAAGGCCCTCCTGTGACGAGCCTTTTCCTGTCGACTTCAACTCGTTATACAGGAAAAAGGCTTAGAAATTATTTAGTAACTTAGAGTCTGCATGCCTCAATGGAAGGTTCTTTGCTTTCGATAGTGGATCCACATCATTGATCCTTGATCGAAATATTCTGTCAAGTGTTCGACTTCAACTCATTCATTCACACTTGTTGGATTGTACTGGGGTACCTTGGGAGTCATTGGCATCAATGGTGATTTCCCTCGCACTTGTTAATAGTTTTCATTAATGACTGGTAATCAAGTGGTTTCTATTCACGTTTTACTTCAACATCTGTAATCGCATGACTAGAATCGTACTAACGGACGATGGATTGAAGTCCCTGGACTTCATCATTTTTGGTCCAGGTTGCGGAGGAGTATCTGTATTTGTGTTGACACATAGATCCACTTTGTATGTCTCATGGCTATGTTCATACTTGAGTTTTTTATGCATGGATCCACAATGTATTCCCAGTGGCTATGTAGAATCTTATTGACATGGATCCACGTTATATAAATGGTGGCCATGACCTACATTTATGATTTCAATCATTTATAGTCTGGACATGGGAATGCCTACTTCAGACATGATATGATATTGTACAAATGCTTGAATGTTTGCAGGTTCCTGAATGGTGCGCCCCTAGTTCTTGACACATACACATTTATTTTACAAAGTATTTCGACTATCTCGAGTTCCGGTCTTATACTTTGGGGGGCATTCTATTACACATTATTTTGGTCACCCTGACGATGATTACATAAACATGTGTTCAAGTTCCCAATGTAATCTTGTGCCTAAGAAAATCAACCTCTTTCCACCCTTGCAAGATGTATTTTTGGAAGGCTGACATGGGCAGCTCCCTTTACACAGTGCGGAAATCCCTAATTTTTGCATGTTGTACTATAGCCAGTCTGCAGGATTTCCACAAGATGATATGTAGGTAGGTCGTAGTGGCACTTTGAAACTAAAAGAGGAAATAGGTTCTAACAACTTCTAGAAGTGGAATCTTCTAGAAATATGAAGTGGCGTTTGTGTGGTTACGATCCTACTGACTTCTCTGATTTGATGGGATCATCCTAATCTCTTTAACCACTTTAGCTTCTCCTATATAATGATAGGCTTCTCATGGAAAATGTTAGAGGTACAAGCATAAAGAAGCATAGAGACTGAAGAGAGAAGAGACTAAAGACTGTGAAGAATCTTATTTCAAAGTGATGCTTGAGGTCTTCATGTATCCATCAAGTTTTTGAGAGAAATCTTCATACAAAAGGTCAGAGCAAATGTATGTGTGTGTCAGAACGAAGGGCCACTGAAAGGGAAATTGCGACAT
The DNA here is from genome assembly GCA_032191745.1 of Picea mariana. NCBI lineage: Eukaryota > Viridiplantae > Streptophyta > Pinopsida > Pinales > Pinaceae > Picea > Picea mariana. The sequence goes on along the minus strand of JASDQU010242579.1, from coordinate 38,184 downwards.
CAAGGCAATTCAGTTGTATCTTCTACCTTATTTAATATAATACGGTGGCATGTCTCTTTCCCATAAAATAATTGATATTTTATTACATGACTCCTTGATCACATGTTTAGATTATCATTGAATTTCGATGTTACTTCTTTCACGTTGGTTGATTTGTGTTATTATAGATCTGATCTCACAGGAGCATTGGAGCAAAACAGGATCAACAAATACATAAGGAAGCGATTCATAAGGTACGTTATCTATTCCTCCTTTGGTAATTAAATTCAATGATCGTAATCTAGGGAAAGCGTATTGTTCCTTCTTGTTTTGTTCTAGATCCAGGTGGATCTAGGGGAATTAGGTCATGTCTACATCTACCGATTTACCCGTTAACACCCGAGGTAGAGGCAGGGGGGGTTGTAGGACTCAGGTGTCTACAACCAAGCTGGGACACAGATCTGTGATTACAATACTTAGTAGAGCACTTAGCCAACAATATGCGTTAGGTTATGATTATCATGTACATCGTAGATTAACCCTTATTACTGAGAAACACATCAATAATCAATATCTAACACTTCCAATCACTTAGCACACAAGATTAGCTCAGATCTAGCATTCATTCGCATCATTAAGCACTAAGCTACAACATCATATGCATTCATTATACATAACAATAACAACACTAAGCAAATAACCACATAAACAACATCGCACAAAGCACATCAGGACACATGATATACATGGTTCACCCTAGTGTGGGGCTACATCTACCAACTTCTTCTTCTTCTTTATTAGTCTTCGATCTCCTTACATTCATCTTGTCTTGTGCAAAAATCCATAGAGCCCAACTCCACAGTGGACAGGTGATCTGTGCACCGCACACTAGATCCACCTTCCTCAAAATCAGGTCAAGGCACAGAGCCAACTCCTTAATAACACAAAGCACTTACAACTTCTTGCACTAAGCCAAAATCAACCTATCATGCACATAGCCACTAGTAGTCATGCACTAAGCCAATTTCCATCTACATTGCTTAGCTACTACTTATTTATACATTTACAATAAGGCCTAATCATGGGTAAACCCATGGGCCGACATTCCTTAACCCATTACATAAACCCTAAAAACCCTTTGTTGGGTCCACAAGCCCGCAAAATGAGTGAGATCTCGCGACCTCCGCTTCGCTTGGGCACTCTATCTTCGAACCGCCTGTCGAAGTCCCAAAAGTGGTCAAACACGACTAATGTTTCCTCAAAACTTGTTCTAGGGCCAACATTCTCTAATATTGTTCATCCCATCACTTATTTACAAAAGAATGGAATTAAATTTGAATGGACAACAAAGTGTGAAGAAAATTTTAATTTGTTGAAAGAATTACTTACTAGTGCACCTATTTTGAATATTACTAACCCAAATGAGAATTTTGAGGTATGTATAGATGCATACAAAGAAGGACTTGGTGGAGTCTTCACTTAGAATGGACATTTAATTAGTTATGAGTCCATAAAGATTAAGGAACATGAGAGGAATTATTCCACAAATGATTTGGATATTTCTTTAATAGTTCATGCATTGAAGATGTGGATGCATTATTTGAAGGGGAAGAAATTTGAATTAAGGACAGACCATAGTGGTCTGAAACAACTTTTTGAGCAACCAAATTTAAATACCAGGTAGACATGATGGCTACAATTTTTAAGCGAGTATGACTTTGACATCAAGCATATCAAAGGAAAATAAAATAAAGTTGTTGATGCACTCAGTAGAAGAGTGCATCTTATGCATTCTACAATGATTAGTATGCATAGTTCATATTTAAATAGTAGAATTTTAGATGTTGTTGTTACAAACTAGAATTACCTACATGTAAAAGAAAGCTTACAGTATAAATTTAAAGGATATGAGATGAAATAAGATGGATTACTTATGCATAAAAACATAATTTGTGTTCCTAGTTCTGAAGAACTTAGGAATTTGGTATTAAAAGAAATGCATAATGTCCCATATGTCGGACATCCCGGTTACTAGAAAACAATTGCAACAATAAGAAGCCAATACTTTTTTCCAGGAATGAAGAAGGATGTTACTCATTATATTTTCAGATGTACGAAATGTCAGAGAGTGAAAGTTGATCGTAGACACCCAACAGATTTGTTACAACCATTGCCAATTCCAGACAATAAATGGGAAGTGGTAACCATTTATTTTATTACTAAATTGCTCAGAAACACAAGACAACATGATTCAATAATGGTATCGGTGGATAAATTGACATAGGTTGTTCATTTCATTCCAATGAAAATGACTCTTACAACAATTAATATCGCAGAAATTTACATGAGGGAAATTTCTAGGTTGCATGGAATACCTAAGGAAATTGTTTCAGACAGAGATACAATGTTTGCTTGAAAATTTTGGAGAGGATTATTTAAAGGACTTGGTACAAATATGAATTTTATCACAACATACCATCACATTCAGATGGGTAGACAAAGAGAGTCAACCAAGTGATTGAAGACATGTTAATAATGTATGTGATGGATAAGTATCTAAGTGGGAAGATTACTTGCATTTGGTTGAGTTTTCCTATAATAATGGGTATCCAGATTCATTGAAGATGAGCCCATTTGAAGCTTTGTATGGTAGAAAATGAAATACTCTAGTGAATTGGAACAACCCAATGGACATAGTATTACTTGGGCCAGAATTGCTCAAAGATATGGAAAACTAGATAGTTAAAATTAAGCAGAATTTGAAGGAAGCAGAAGATAGAAAAATAGTTATGCATATAAGAATAGGATAACTAGAGTGTAAATGTGTTGAACCTATACATAATATATCTAGCTAGCAAATGACATACACAGTTTGTAGAGAAAATATGAGAAAAGAGAAGTAAGAGAGAAAGAATGTAAGAATTCTCATTAACCAAATGAATGACTGATAATTTACACATGATATACTCTGTATAACTCAACTAATGTGCACTGGAGGAGAAGAAAATGTGCCATAGTGGTGTTTTAGAGTGATTTGGACACACACTAATAGTTACGGGAGTAAACTGCCACCTAGCCTAGTCCCTTAGGCAGTTACGAGAGTGAACTGCCACCTAGTTTGAGTTAACTAATCTCTCAGTCTTCAGTTAGCTGACTAAAATAGAGTGAAGTGAGGAGGAGATCAAGGAATCATGAGTAATGCACTAGTCTAGTGATAATCCCAAGGACATTGTGCATTAGTTGGTGATGATCCCAATGTTTCATGGTGATGATCCCAATATGGCATCTAGACTCCACTCAACTAATCAAACTGAAGTGTTAAATGGAGAGAATATTATCCTAGAGGAATATTCTCCCTAAACTATAGGAGACTAAATAATGACTAAT
>JASDQU010242579.1:370-25319 GCA_032191745.1 Picea mariana | reverse complement strand
TATATATATATATATATATATATAAGCCAAAGATAGAAATTCGTTACTATTAATGAATTTGTTTTCATATTTAATAATTTATATTTAATTAATTATAATTTTTAAATAATAAAAATGATAAAATATAACTATTATAAATTTAATGAACAAATATTATAACTTTATCATTAAAATAGATGAAAAAATAAAATTTCATTTGAGTAATTATTCAAATTGATTTTTTTCATACATTAATCAAATCCAATATTTGCATAAATTTTAATACAAAACCAACGAAACAAATTACTTAGCATATTTTTTTAATAGAAGATTCAACTAATACTTACATACTTTTTTAATAGAAGATTTATAAAGTAATTAATAGAGTAAAAAATAGTGAAACTAGTTCATCTAAAATGTATAGATAAAAAATTATTATTATTCTTTAATATTTCAAATATAATTAAATAAATTTAATATATTATAAAAGTTGGATAATATAAATTAATAAAATATTTGGAAAAAATAAAATACAATAATTGTGATTTTAGTAAACAATTATATTATAATTTTGATATTATAATTTAGTCTTGTAATTTTTGAATAATAAAAATTTAAAAAATAACATTATTATCACATCATCATTTTTATTATTAGTGAATAATTATATTATAATGTTATTATTACAATATATGAAAAAAACATAATTAATCAAATCACAATTATTTCACTCATCATATTTAAGTATTTTTGTTTCTAAATACATTCAATCAACATATTGTATTTTGTTGGACAACAAACAATTCACCTTGAAAAAGAGTTGAACATCATACATCATTAATGGTTATAAATTTTTGCAATCACAATCCAAATTAAAGGATTTCATAAAACTAAAGTTAAACACTATATGGAAACTGTAAATTTAAATGAGTGATACATCTCAAATTGAATTTTAAAACAAAGAAATCATTAATAATGTTAATCATTAACATCTCATAGCATTTGGATGTATAAATTTTTAATTTTTGTCTGTGTTTTTCCCTGTGGCTGCAATTCTCTTGCATTTGTCTAAAACCCTATTTCGTTTCATGGCGGTTGTTAGCACTCGGTAATTTCTTTGGGTTGTATCAAAGAAAGCCTCAAGGTAACTGTTTCAACCAACTTTAGATTGTATTCTGACCTATACAACCAGAGAGGGCTCTCTCATATGTATAATGAATGGTAATAACTCAAGTACTTCATTAATAAATGCACATAGATCAGATTCTGCAATAGGACAAGTTTATTTTTGTTTTAAAATGGACGGTAGGACAAGCAAGAGAGAAAGTACCATGGGGCAATGGAGTCAAATTTTGAAAATGAGAGAAACAAATGACTTAGTGACTGAACTTGAGAGGATAAAGGCTAAATAAGCAACAATATTTCAGTTTAAAATCGTTGAGTGTGGTGGGATAAAAACACATGAAGCAACTCGGAGCACCATTGGGGATGAATTCAGAGTTCACTTAGAAGAAACACAATTCGTCTAAATGGCGCGAATCTAGAGCACTGCGTGGTGAATTCTAGATTTGAAATTACGTTCTGATTTAGATAGATAATACGGATGTGAATATAAAGAAAAAAGGAAAGCACATACGCAAATAAATAATACAATACATCAAATTGTCACCATTAGAATATTTTCATCAAAGCTTCAGGACCTTCACATTAAGTTTCAATCAGATCAAAAAGTTACAATCAATAGTCATTGTCTACACTGTTTGGAAAACCAACCCCTTTTGCATGAAAACTATCCCCAAATATAGAAAACTAATGTCACCCTTAGCTATTAGGGTCGAACTAATCTCTCCTAGAATCATGGATCTGATTTCTTTGAAAGAGAACAATAACTTCAACGAATTTACTAAAAATAGAAAACCCGACTTTGCCAAATCATAATTGTAACCGAAATATTCTTTAAAATCATTGATCATGATCAAAATTAGACCATATGGTTGTGATAAGTCATCATGTGCATTGTTGGACACTCTTTCACCCCTGCACAACAAGTCTGCTATGCAACAGTAACCTACAACAAAAACACAATGGATTGCACAACAAAATGGGAAAATAGGTGTTAAACATGATATCATATCTCACTAATAAAACATTATTTTTTGAAACTGAGAGAGGTTGTTTTAGTTAAGCTCGTTATAAATAAAAACCTCTCTCTTTTTCTTGAAATTAATCTCTAGCTAGCTGGAATATGTGTCACAAAAACATGTCTTGGATAGGAAATCATGAAAATTGAAAAATAGGACTCAAAGATTCCTTCGAATATCCAAAAATATGAAAAAAATTTCAAATATGAGAGAGGTTTTTATTATTTTGTTTGTCCTCGACAAAAACCTCTCAGGGATTTTCAAAATTCTTCTCCAGTTGGTCATAAAGTGATCTTGAAGTTGAACGCTAAACCAATCATTTGTGCAGCACGACCTGTAGCCAGTGCACAGGAAAATCCTCTACGCGACAACATCCTATGTGCGACAGCATCCCATGTGCAACAGCCCACTATGCGATGGAATCCACTACATGACAAAATCCACTGTGCAAAAAGATCCTATGCGTGACAGCATCCCATGCGCAATAGCCCACTGTGCGACAAAATCCACTGCGCGAAAAAATCCTTTACGTGGTGAAGTGATCTGTGCAGTGTGCAGTTGCAAATGGAAATGGAAATAATAAATGATAATATTCCTTTTGAAATTGACCCTTGGAGATGTTAGATGATGCCAGGCATAAAAACAATATGGGTGCTAACAGGCATGACTTTGCAAATTGTTGACAAACCTCTAACCTTAGCTATGAAAATCATGGTGCTAACAATTGGCTCCAATGGGGATGCTATCCTCCCTTTAAGGTAGCAAAGAACAGTAGACCAAGTGCCTATCCATTGGGATGCTCCCAAACTCAACTTTCCAATTGTAACTTGTAACCTGCATCCGCTGAAAACCCAAAGTTGTATATGCTCCAAACTAAAATCTGAAACTAAGATGAAAATGAAAATTGCAGATTGCTAAACGAAATCCTCGTAGTACCGAACTTATTCACACTCCTACCTACCCTAACTGGTGAAAAACATGCCAATCAAGTGAAATCAAAATTCCAATGCAACCATGCAAGCACTTTATCCACTTTTTTCTTTCTTTGCACATGCTTGCTCCAAAGCCTATTTATTGATAAGTCATTCAAAAATTTATCTATAAATTCAAATCGCAAAAAATTAAAAACATTGGGATTTTTTTCCACCTCCAACAAAACTGCAAATGGATCCTCCATAACATACATAAAAAAAACAATCATGTTTCACCCCTTCCACTACATCCTTGTTTTCATGTAATTCAACCTGTTGATTACCACAAAAAGGATGAAAAATATGTTGAGATTGCTGGAAATAACAATCTTCTGAATCAGAAGATAGTGTTGGCTGAAATGAAACCCCTAGTGGCAAGAAATCCATATCTAACATTGATGTTGATTGACCATCATATTTATTTCCAAGTTGGTAGTTAATCACAGGCTACAAATATGAATTGAAATAACCTTCCATGTATTCAACAACAGGGTCATTAAAAGTATGAGAAGGTTGTTGGTCCTCTTCACTGATAACAATTTTCTCATGTAAAACAATGTCACTGTGAATGCAGTCAGAATTCACTGCTTCCTCTGTTATCTCATGATTTGCTTTCAACAATTCAAAGGAAGAAAAACATAATGGAAGAAAATTTTCATTTGCAAGTCCACTGCTTTCTTCATATTCAACATCATGCATGGAAGATTTTTTATTTGAAACATTATAAACATTTTGCTTCAACAATTTGAAAGATGCAAAAAAAAATGGCAAAGTTCTTTCATCTAATTCAAAACTTTCTTCATTTTATTCACTGCTTTCATATGCACATTTTTCAATTTCTTTGGATTGCTAAACATACTCATTTTCAGATTCATCTCGGACCAATGACTACAATTTTGAACTGACAAGACCTTCTACATAACAAGTAACGAGGTCATCAAACACATGAGAGTATTGATTCAATTTCTTGTCAATTTTTTCCAGTGAATCAATTTGATTTGAAATCAACACACATTCCTTTGCTTCAGTGATGATCTTAGAATTTTCTTTCAACAATTTAAATGAAGAAAAGCATAAAGGTAAAGAATTTTCTTCAGATGGTTCAATACTTTCTTCTTTGTAACTGTGATATGTAGGTTGATTGCTCTCATTACACTACTGAAAAGGAACATTTTCTGATAGAGAACATGCAATTGGTTGTTCTAGGAAGTCAACACCATAATCATCATCATATTCATCATATATAGGCAAATCAACAACATTTGCAATGTCATCTAACAAGAAAAATCTTGGGACATCAACCTGCTCTTCAACAAGCTGATTTGCAAATTCATTTTCTTAACCGTCTACAAATGAATATATAAAACAATCAGCCCTGTGCTTATGATGAGATGGATCAGAAGCTAAATTAGCACCTTCTTTTTCAATAAATGGAATATAATCCTTTGCAAAATCATCAACATTTAAAGCTTCAAGAGGACATATGATATTATTAACCCTCTTCTCAAGATTCAAATAAATTGTTTTTTGTTCATATTCATTGTCATGTTCTTTAGCATCCAACTCCTCATTTTGAATTTGTTTACATGCTTGAATATTGTGTTGAATCTCCTGAGCATCATTAAACATTTGTTGTAAGGACTTAGATCTTCTTTCCACCAGAAGGAAATACAAATCTGGATGAAATGTTGTTACATAATGGAGCATGGCAATAGCTTCAGTGGGTTTAATTTCATTAGGCAGTTTATAATAAAGAATAGCAAACCTCCTATTGAAATTTGAGATGGTTTCATCTTTCATTCTTCTCATGGCATAAAACTCTGAAAGGAGTAGATCCCATGACTTTATCTCACCCCAAAATCTACGGAAATATTCCCTCAATTCATTCCACGAGCTAATCGACTGAGGCTGCAAATGTCTAAACCATGCTTTGTCATCTCCTTGTAAGGACTGAGAAAATTCCCTCATAGACACATCATCATGTTCAATCTCAAAAAGTTCTATAAAATGCTCAAAGACCTGAATATGTTTTTCAGTTGACTTTCCATCAATATCTCCATCGAACTAAGGAAGGTACTTATAATGTTTTAGAGGAAAGTCATGAAGGATGGAAGGAAATTTAAGAGGACTGTATCTTTATTGAATCTTGTAGGGTGTAGGATTAAGAACAGAAGGTACAAGCTCATCTTTGGTTTCATTAATATCACAAGAATGATCATGAACATCATATGGCTCAGAGGAAGGAGATTGGTGAATATCGGTTATACAATAAGGAGGTATACCTATAGTTTTCCATGGAGGATATACAAGGGTAGATCTCTAGGCTTCATTTGAATTCAGTAAGTGAAGAAATATTATTTTGAAAAACTTAGGAAAGGACAAGAAGATATTGATAAAACAAAAAAGTACTTCTTGGACTAAACTTAAGCTCGAGTACCTAATTTTTCCATACTTCTCTTCCATATCTCTGTCAACAAGTCTCATTCTCCAATGGAGTCTTTGAATCACATATGAATCTTGATTGGAGTCGCCAGGTGAATGGTACAACCACCTTGTGTTTGACCTCTGTTCACCATCATAAGTCAAATCTGATCTTTGTCATTTTATCCTAGGGAAAATTTCACCTTCGTCCCCGGCAACAGTGCCAAAAATGTTAGCACTCGGTAATTTCTTTGGGTTTATCAAAGAAATCCCCGAGGTAATTGTTTCAACCAAATTCAGATTGTATTCTGACCTATACCACTAGAGAGGGCTCTCTCATATGTCTAATGACTAGTAATAACTCAATTATTTCATCAATAAATGCACATAGGTCAAATTATGCAATAGGACAAGTTTATTTTTGTTTTAAAAGGGATGGTAGGACAAGCAAGCGAGAGAGTACCATTGGGCAATGGAGTCAAATTCTAAAAATGAGAGAAACAAATGACTTAGTGACTGGACTTGAGAGGATAAAGGCTAAATAAGAAAAAATATTTCAGTTTAAAATCGTTGAGTGTGGTGAGAGAAGAACACATGAAGCAACTCAGAGCACCGCTAGGGATGAATTCAGAGTTTGATTAGAAGAAACACAATTTGTCTAAATGACATGAATCTAGAGCACTGGGCGGTGAATTCTAGATTCGAAATTATGTTTCGATTTAGACAAAGAATATATATGTGAATATAAATAACACAGGAAAGCACATACACAAATAAAGAATGCAATACATCAAACTGTCACTGTTAGAATATTTTCATAAAAGCTTCAAGACCTTTGCATTAAGTTACAATTGGATCAAAAAGTTACAATCAATAGTCATTGTCTACACTGTTTGGCCAACCAACCCATTTTACATGAAAATTATCCCCATATATAGAAAAATAATGTCACCCTTGGCTGCTAGGGTAGAACTACTCTCTCCTAGAATAACGGATCTGATTTCTTTGAAAGAGAACAATAACTTCAATGGATTTACTAAAAATAGAAAACCTGACTTTGTCAAAGCATAATCATAACCGAAATATTCTTTGCAATCATTGATCATGATAAAAATTCAACCATATGGTTGTGATAAGTCATCATGTGCAGTGTTGGACATTCTGTCAACCCTGCACAGCAAGTCTGCTACGCAACAGTAACCTACAACAAAAATGCAGTAGATTGCGCAACAAACTGGGAAAATATGTGTTAATTATGACATAATATCTCACTAATAAAAAACTATTTTTCGAAAATGACAGAGGTTTTTGTAGTTAATCTCGTTATAAACAAAAATTTCTCTCAGTTTCTTGAAATTCATCTACATTTGGTCAGAATACGTGTCACAAAAACATGTGTCGGACAGGAAATCATGAAAATTGAAAAATAGGGCTCAAAGATTCCTTCGAATCTCCCAAAATATGAAATTTTTTTCAAATCTAAGATAGGTTTTTATTATTTGTTTTGTCCTCAACAAAATTTTCTCGTGGATTTTCAAAATTCCTCTCTAGTTGGTCAGAAAGTGATCTTGAAGTTGAACACTAAACTAGTCATTTGCACATTGCGACCTGTAGCCTGCGCACAGGAAAATCCCCTGTGCGACATAATCCCATGCATGATAGACCATTGCACGATAGAATCCAATGCATGACGAAATCCATTGTGTGACAACATCATATTCACGAGAGCATCCCATGCGCAACAACCCATTGCGCAATGAAATCCACTGCGTGACCAAATCCACTACACGATGAAGTGCTCTGTGCAGCGCGTAGAAAATTTTGCAGCGCGCAGTTGCAAATGGAAATGGAAATAATAAATGACAATATTCCTTTTGAAACTGACCCTTGCAGATATTAGATGATGCCAGGCATAAAAACAATACGGGTGCTAACAGGCATGACTTTGAAAATTGTTGACAAACCTCTAACCTTAACTATGAAAATCATGGTGCTAATAGTGGCGGCCCCCATAGGGGGGGATCTCTCTCCCCCTCCTCCTCCACCCTTTGGATATTAAACCATTTTGTGTGTTGGTTGCTTCGGTGTAGAGATCCTAAAGGGCACCCCCGTTAAAATTTATTAAGAAGTTGGATGAGATCCCTAAGGCCTCTGCCCATACTAACTCTTCTAGAAACTTGGTCCTTAGATTTATAGAAAATGGACTCATAAGGAAATTTATAGTGATCTGTCCATCCCTGAAGTCTATAGTGATCTGGGTTGAGAAGGATTAGAAACCTCACATGAAAGGGCAGGTATCATTTTATTTATGTGGTAAGGGATTCTTTGTGTTTTTGTTTTAATTTAAAGACAATAGGGATTTGATTTTTAGAAGTGGCCCATATTTTATGGGCTCCAGAGGCATGTATATTAATTGTTGGACTCCATATTCCAGTTCTGAGAATGATATCCCCTCCACCATTTTGGTCTGGGTATGTCTCCCTTTCCTTCCCCTACCACTGTTGGACTAATGAAACGATCATGAGTATAGGAAATACCTTAGGAAGATACATTGATAGAGACAAAAAATGAGAATGCCTTCATGCTTGTGCGCATATATGTGTGGAAGTGGATCTAGAAAAAGGTTTCCTGAAGCCATTCAACAAACCCTAGATGATTGGTCCTATATTCAACGGGTATAATATGAACAACTCTCCTTCAAATGGAAGCCTTGTCATGAATACAGATACTTTGTGAAGAACTTCCCCAAATCCCAAGTCACTCCACAACATATGGGAGAGCAAGACGAATGACAAACTCAAAAGAAAAAACATGGATTAGGCAAGCCAAGACCTCATTTTACCTAAGGTACCCCTCATGTTCAAATCGATCTTGGTCCTTCGACTATTTATCGTATCATTTTGGGGGAAAGGAGTCTCAAAGTCAAGTAGTAGTAGGTATGCAACCCTTTCAGATCCTGAACAACCCCTTGAAGAAACGCGAGAAAGTCTGATAGAGGAAATTGAAAATCCTGGTCAAGAAATGGGGATCCCCCAGAACTCTAAGAAGTTGTAGACCATGGTATTCCTAGGGAAGGAAATTATTGCAAATGTCAGCTCGGATTCTCTATCTAAATCAAGAATACAAGTCCTCTTGGAAGAAGAATCTCAGGGAGAGTCAGATGACAAGTCTGGAAAAGACTCAGGAGAAACCATCACTGCTAAGAAGGAAGGAAGGAAATCTAGTCACAGGAAAAGAGAGGAAACATCAGACAAGGAGAAGGAGCTAGGTTTGCAGACAACTTTGGACAACACCTTAAATAAGGAATCAAATGTAAATCAAGGAACTAGTGGATTTGAACCTCCTAAAGGGGGGGCCACCAAAAACCTCAAGTAATAATGAAAATCATCTTTTAGAATTATAGGGGATTGAGAAGTAAAGATAAATTAGAATCAGTGAGACATTTGATAAAATAAGAAAAAGCTCCAAATCCTCCTTTGGGATATAAAAATGAACGGCATTGTTGTCCTTAAAGAGAGTAAATATTTATGGAAAAACAACACATGACTAGTCGTGATTTCAAGAGGAGCATCAAGAGGGATCTGTACACTATGGAATTTGCAACAATTTCAGGTGGAAGTAAGAACGACCACTCAACATTGGTTGTTGGTCAATCTGATTCATCTTCCCATGGGTAAGCCATATATAGTAATAAATTTTTATATGCCTAACCAATACCATGAAAAACAATATTGTTGGATATCTCTTTTAGCCCTTTTGGAGGTAGATTCTTTGGATAATTTCACTTTTGTAGGGGAATTTATTTCCACCATTCACCACTGGGGAAAAGGGGGAGGGGATAATTTTTCCATGCTCCCTATCATGAATACCTAGAATACCTTATCTCCTATATGGATATAATTGACATCAATCCCTCCAAGGGCCTGTTCACCTAGTCAAATCGTTGCTCTGGTCCAGGCCACATTGTTTCGCATATTGATCACTTCCTACTAAGCAGCTCATTTTTTACAGAGCCCTGAACCCCCTCTTCTCACATTCTCTCTTTGGAAAGATCATATCATAGACCTATTTCCTAACCTTCACAAACGATAGAGACATGGGACCAATTCCCTTCTGCTTCATCCCCTTTGGATGGAGAATCCCTCCTTTCGTCCTCTTCTCACATTTGTTTGGAGTCAATGGGCGGTTGGATCCCCAGTCCACATTTGGGAGCAGAAACACATCTATTTGAAAATGACAATAGAATATTTTGTCAAAAAAATATTCAAGGTATCACATGAAGACATTTTACATATCTAGGAACACCTAGGGTTGGTGATGGCCAAGATGGAAGAAGGGTTTGTCACCCCCACTTTACTAAATGAAGAGGAGAAATATCAAAAAGAGCTCCATGTTTCCTTGAGAAAAGAGGAAGAATCATGGTGATTGAAGTCTCCATGTCAGTGTCTTAAGGAAGCTGAAAATAATACACCATTCTTTCATAAGTAGTGTAAGGTGAGGTAGGGGAAAAATACTGTGGAGGAGATACACTTGGATGATGCAACCACATCTTTTGATGAAATAAAAAAAGTGGCATATTCACATTATGCAACATTGTACACTGAGTCTGGTTTAGCGGAAAACATGCTCAAAGATCAGGCACTCTCCTTCATCCCTGAGATGGTTAAGAAAAGGGATATTGTTAAGATCACAAAGAAGGTATTTGAGGAGGAAATCCTCAAAGATGTAATGCAATTTGAATCAGACAAGGCTCTTGGTCCAGATGGATTCTCTGCCCATTTCTACAAAAAATGTTGGCACATCATCAAATACAATCTGGTAAGAATGATCTAATATGTACAGAAGACATCAAGAATGGGGGGGGGGATTCAACCTTTCTAGCCTTAATTCCCAAAGATCATAACGTTGTCACCTTTTCAAGGTTTAGGCCCATATCACTTTTCAATGTTTCCCATAATATCTTCTCCAAAATCATTGCAACCAGGGTGCAGAACATCCTTCCTAATCCCATCTCGCCTAACCAGGGAGGATTTGTGGCAAAACGATAATTCTAGGATATTATAGTTTTGGTCCAAGAGGCGATTCACTCTAGCAAGATCAATGGAGATAGGGGCATGATAATTAAGATAGACATGGTGAACACCTTTTATCGGGTCCACCATAGATTCCTTCTCACTATCCTGGCCAAATTTGGCTTTCATCCTTCCTTCATCCATTGGATTGAAGCTTGCATCAGTTACCCTTGGATTGCACCACTACTTAATGGCCACCCTACAAGTTTCTTCAAGACTATAAAGGGCCTCAGACAAGGTTTTTCATTATCCCCTCTTCTATACATTCTCATTTTAGAGGCTTTGGGTCGCGAGATGGATTATGAATGAACGACAAGGAGTATTCTCAGGCTCAAAATAGCCTCAAGTGTTAAAAGAATAAATCACTCCCAATTTGCAGATGATATATTGTTACTAGGGGGAGCCTCCACAATCATGGCAAGAAGATTCAAAACAATCTTAGATCAATTTATCCATGTCTCGGGTGGGCTATTTAACTCTAACAATTGCTTTCTTTACATCTGGAATACTAATGCTCACTCTCTTGTTGTCATTGCAAGGATTCTCCAATTCCCTTTGGTGACAAATTGGAGATCCTTCAAGTACCTTGGAATTTTCATTTTCCTTAATTCACTCTCTACAGTAGATTGGACTGTAATCATATCTAGTATTAGAGAAAAATTCTCCCTATGGGGGAAACAATGGCTCAATATGACATGAAAACTAATCTTGGTTAAAGTGATCCTCTCAAATATCCCAATTTTTTAATATTCTTCAATGGTATCCCTGATGGGTATCAAAAGAGAAATAGCCCAGCAAATCAGAAAATTTCTCTGGGAAGGGGGAAAACCTAATAATAAAAGATTTCATTTGGTAAATTTGCAAGTAGTTTAGGCACCCAAATCCCTTGGGGGTCTAGGAGTGAAGGATCCAATTCTGGCCAACTTGTCCCTAAGCACAAAAATGTTGTGGAAAATGATAACAAGAGACTTTGACTAGTGGAAGAAAGCTCTCATTCATAAATACTTTCAAAAGGATCGTCTCAGAGGCATATAGAAGCAGCTCTGTCACCCCACTAGATCTGGCAGTTGGAATTTTCTTGAAGAATTTCTACCCATTCTCCAAAGTAAACTCACATGGATCCATGGAAATGGCAAGAGTATCAGAATATGGGAAGACAACAGCCTGAAAAAAACCCTCTTATCCCAGGATAGCTCCCTGAATCGTATTGAGGTATGAATAGAAAATCAACGGAAACACACTCTTTTCAACATCTCATCCTAGAGATCGTTGGGCCTTTGGTAAGGTTGGAATCTAGGAAGCCCCCTAGTGGCCCTTCAGAATCAGGCTGCGAGGAGGATTCTAATGTTAGGTGATGGGGAAATCAAGGTTATTCGGATGGAAAAGGTTATGAGGCCCTCGTATTGAAATATGTTCTCCCAGCCAAATCCCCCATATGGAACAATGTCTAGCATCAATATTCCCCCCCCTAGATAAACATTTTTTGTTGGATGTTGACACATGAAAAAGTTCTAACAAGTGAAAACCTTTGTAGAACAGAAATAAAGGGACCATCGAGATGTACCCTCTTCAAAGACAACAATGAAACCATTAATCACATGTTCTTGGAATGTAGGATCATGAAAGAAATTTGGTAGTCCTTACTACAGGAAATATCTTGCAAGGGTCAGTGGCCAAACTCAATCAAGACTCTCATGGGAAACTGGCAAAGTCATTATCAGGGATCTTTTAGAAATAATCCAATCCTTGGATGTCTTTGGGTGGCTCTCCCCAAATTCACCTACTAGCAGATTTAGTTGGATAGAAATAGGAGTGTTTTTTTTGGCACGGGGGCAGACCAAGGGTTCAATGCTTCAACAACACACCAACAAAACCCTAACTACCACCCCTTTCGGCAACACCTACAAAGCAGATGAAGTCTCACCTGAGGTAGAGGCAAGGGGGGTTGTAGGACTGGGGTGTCTACAACCTAGCTGGTACACAGATATGTGATTACAACACTTAACAGAGCACTTATCCAACAATATGCATTAAGTTATGATCCTTATTCACATCGCAGATTAAGCCTTAAATACAGAGCAACACCGTAAAGAGAATATCACGCACTTCCAATCGCTTAGCACATATCATTAACTCAGATCTAACATTCATTCACATCATAAAGCACTAAGAATTCATAGAACTATCTACCATGCATCAAGAACATAGTACTAAGAAAATAGATACATAAACATCATGAACAACATTGCACAAATCACAATAACACATGATATACATGGTTCACCCCAGTGTGCGTCTATGCCCACCAACTCTTCTTCTTCTTTATTAGTCTCCTTCAATATTCTTACAGGCACCAAGCCACAGAGCTCACTCCGCACTAGACAGGTGACCTGTGCACAGCGCACTAGATCCACCTTCCTCAAAATCAGGCCACGACACAAATATTTACACAGTATGTGCACAAAGAACTTACAAAACACTTGCACTTAGCTCTGCAAGCCTTAACTCATTCATGCACAAAGCCAACTAGCCATGCACTAAGCCAATCAATGACTAGTAACTACTTCTTACATCACCTAGCTACTTATTTATACATTACAAAAAGGGGCCTAAGCATGGGTAAACCCATGGGCCGACATCCCATACCCATTACATAAACCCTAGAACCCAAAAAGCCTACAAAAATGGGAGAGATCCCATGATCTCCTCTTTGTCTGGGCACTCCGTCTTCGAATAGCATATCGAAGTCCCAAAAAATGGTCAAACATGACCAATGTTTCCTCAAAAGAGGGCCAACAGGCCCCCAACAGTCACCTGTGACTCGTCCCAAGTCACTCATTCCTGGGAAATATTTCTTCAAAGGCTTCAAGATTCAATTTGCTGCTTCGCCAGAGCCTCCTGGTCGAGGAACTCCTGAATTACTTGCTCAGTGATAGGAGTTGTTCCACTATTGTGACCACCTATTCTAACTATGAACCTTGTCCCTCAATCTCTTAAAAAAGTGTACAAGCTTCGTCCTGCACCGACTGGAGTCTCTGTGTCACCTACATAACTCTATGTTGGATGGCAGTGACTTGTTGTTGGACTGCACACTGCTCCTACGACCTCTTCATATTCTCCACTACAGTAAGCAACTTCATCTGCACTTGCACTGTAGACGTCTGTTGCTTCACCTCCTGGAGTTGTGCCTCCAATGTCCTCAGATTTGGGTCTTCTGCAAGGCACTCATAGGTCTTCACACTTCGAGCACTTAGTTGTTTACATTCTGAATCCAACGCCCTGATTCTTTCTACCATGATCCTGGCAGTTTCTTCCCTCTAATCCATTACTTCTTGCAGAATGATCGGAACTACTTGAAGTTCTAGCTCTTCTACTCTTGCTTGAAGTTGTTGAATGGCCTTAGCAAGCTTCCCCACTTTTCTCTTGGTTGTCTCTTCTTCCATATGGGCCAAGCCTGGTACAGAGCGAAGTTCTCTAGTCACTACCTCTCTAACCCCAATCTGCTCTACGAGCAGCTGGTGTTTCTCCTTCTGGATTTTCTCTCTGTCCTCCTCGAACTTCACTCTAATGTCATCTTTCTCTTGCTCCGCAACCCAAAGTTTCTCTAAGGCCTCCTCCTTTTCTTTCTTCAAGGCCTTTATGGCCTGCTCCTTTTCTTATTGGACTTGAAGAAGGTGAGCCTCTGTTGCATCTTCTATACTTCGTAACTGGGTGGGTTCATCCCCCAATTATGCACCTTCTGATGATGATGGCGCAGTAGACACTGCGTGGCTTGAACATATAGCTTGTTGTATCCCCTTCAGCTCTGCCTCGATTCTATCATACATCATCACCTCTTTGCTTCATGTCACTGCAAGATATCCTCTAAAGCATCTTCTACAACCGCGATGATGAGATCGACATCATCTATTGTGAGCACATTCTTCGACTGAGACTTGTTGGTGCAAGCCTTCTTCCTTGCCGAAGGTTTCTCTAGGGAAACCTTCCTCTTCTACGATGCTTTTGTTGTGGTGAGAGGATCCTTTGGTGGTGTCACTTCACCTTTTTCTTGCTTGTCTTCTTCCCCTTCCTCCGCTCAGTTTACTGCATCGCCTCCTCCTCCTATAGGTGAGTCAGGCACAGTTTCCTCTGATGCATTGTCCTTCTCCTCGCTGTCTGTGTCCTTCACTTTCTCCTTCTTCTTCTTTTTCTTAGTGCTTCTCTATCCATCATACTCAGTCCAAGTGACTAAAGTACTTCCGATGATATTAGGGTCGAAAAGTTATGCATATTCAATCAGTACAAGGAATTTGGCTGGCCATTCCTTGGTTATCTCCTCCATTTCTTCATCAGTCGATTTATAGTATGCCTGCAGCTCCTCCTTACTTTTGTCCCTACGCACAGTGATGTAGATGAAGTGTCGATCTGTGTGGAACTTCGCTAGTGGTTTGTATGTGTGCAAGGTGTTGGGTGTCATTCAAGGGAATGACTCAATGGAGCACGTCAGCTGTAGGTAGTAAGCGTGGAACACCACATTTGATTTCCACTGCTTTGCCATATCACTCATATACCACAAGGTGGTGAACATCGCAACCAATGGTTCTTACAGCTCGACTTCCAGGAATTTTTCTCCCTCCAACATCTCCCAAGCGACAAATGCAATGAGAATCAACAACTAACTGAAGTGAAATTCGTAGCCTTGGTCCTGTGCTTTGCGACAGTCCTTCTCCAAATCATTGACGAGGTAGCTCACCCATTTCATCTGCATCCCTTCGACACACTTCCCTGCGAGGTCAACTACGAACCCTGTGACCTGCATAGGACAGTTCTTTCTAACGAGATTTCCATCTATCAGTTGACAAGATAGGTGCATTGTGCCATCCTGGATGGAGGCTACCTTGTAGCCTCGCTTCCCCTTCTCCACATCACCATACGCCTCCTTAATGCACTGGGCCAGGGAGTGGTCTGATGTCTTTCCTGGGTAGAATTGGTGAGGGTATGGTCCTTGCATGCTCAATCCAGTGATCAGTTGGATCAACGTCGGATCCACAGTCACGCACCTATATAACCAGAGGTAACCTCCATGGTAGCACAACAAGAGGAGTTTAATGCACGCGTTAACCTCCTAATGTCTGCTGAAGTGGGGTATCTTCATGATGTTCAGGATTGTCGATCTCCCAATCTCCTTAATCCATGGCTGAGGAACTATCTCGGGCTTCTTCCTAGTCATCTTTTTCAGGTACCTATGCAATGCAAGCATCGCATAGTTCTTTTGATATCCAAGGTTAAAATCACTTATCTTAAGAGTTGGGATCAGACCCAACTGTGGTTCGACTGTGCGTATCCCCTTTGGGAGGTACGCAGTGATCAGCATGTACTCAAAGTCACATGGGATGTTGTCATGACTAACCATGCCAGCCAAAGGCGGGATGTAGTCGGGAAAGACTGATGGGATCTTCTTCACATTCACCAGATCGTCGCGGTGCTTGCTTCTTTTCCCAGTCACGGTTCGGGACATAGATCGATGTCCAGTCGAGGGGGATGCTTGCAATCCGCCCATTGACAATGTCTGTATTCCTCCAGCCATGAATTTCTCAGCCATGAGGTCGATCAAGATCTCTTCTACAGATTTCTCTATTGCGCTAAGATCGCCTGACATGCACACTCTTAATCAAATAATTCGGGTAGGCGAATGGAAACTCAAGGTAATTGAATCAATGGCGAGGTATATACAGTACAGCATGGTATGCGATCAATTATTTATTATCTCGAATATATCAGTTTAAAAAAGTGGCCCCGGTGCAGTATTTGACAAATTAAATAAGCAACGACGTAACAGATTCCTTCAATGGGTTAAAATGCCTTAATCAATGCGAAATCATCCGTTATGGCACTGTCTCAATAGTCCAATGGCGATATTTCTGGTAATAACTATGTTTCTATCCATTCCAGAGCATCATTCTAATGGTCAGGATGCCTCCAATGGTCATATATCTTCATCTTGGCGAAGCTCCATCCTGCGCTATTCTGTTATTCCGGCGAGGTCAAGTTCTGCAAGCCTGCCTTCTGCGAAGTCTTTTCTGGAACTTCCTCTAGTTTTTTTAACTTTGCTTTCTTCTTGCTGAGCTTTCGTTCCTGCTTCCCTATGATCTGAGTCTCTAGGTTCCTCTTTCCATTGTTATTCTTATCTTCTCCTAGTAAGGTGACTTCGCGTTGCTGAGGGTCTTTTAAAGGATTCGAGTGTAATACATCTTTTCTTATTATTTCCAAGGTGGGTTCTCTTCTCTCCTGCATGGACGGGTTCTTTAAACTTTCTTATGTCCTTTCAATATCAATAGCTAATTCTCTGGTCCTCTATTGCTTCTAACTATCCTCCTCTGTTTCTTCTAATTATCCTCTTGTTTTGCGATTAGTCGCGTTATTTTCTTGGCGATGAAGTCCCTTAATTATTGATTTTTCTGTTCTATAACTTCCTCCTCTGCTTTCCATTGGATCTGGTCTTTCTCAATCCATGCCTTTCCTAACAAGAGTGAAAAAGAAGTGTTGTTCTCAACAAAATTAATGACTTCAAATTCTTCTTCGGTCGATGCTCTATGAGCCATCATAGGTACATTAGTAACTCTTCCACATAGGGTTATCATCTTTCCTCTAAACAATCCTATCCTTCCCAATGAAGGAATCATGTCAGGCTTTCCCAAAATTTCCCAAGTGCTTTCTGGCATAATATTCACATGTGTTTCCTCATCCAAAACATAGTCTATGTCGAAGTCTCCTATTCTTATTTCTATGCACAACTTTTCCTTTAAGATCTCTCGTAAACTGATGTCTTTGTGATCATTCAATGTTTCTTTCATATGTAATAATAGAGTCTCTGATTCTTTCTAGTTCTCTAACATATCCTTAGTCTCTTAACCTTCTTCATAATTTTCTTGTCTCATATTCATCTTTTTGACTTTAGCAATCATTCTTGGAAAATCCAAAATCTCATGACCACCAGCTTTACAACAAAGACAAATAGGACCTATACTAGGGAATTCCTTAGCAAGATGTCCCAATCTTCTACATTTATAACACAATGTCAATCCTATTTTCCTCTTAAACGATTGCCAACCTTTCTTGTACTGCAGACTGGGATCACAGTGATGGACCTATAAAAAATTATTTCTAGGTTCCTGCATCCTCTTGCTAGTCCAAAATTTCTTTCTATGCATAGGAATAACATATCTTTCACTATCTCTATCAAATTTATTCAGATAAAATATTCCTTCTTCTAATTGTGCTCTAGTTTCCATACTAGGACAAAAACTATCAAACATACCTACATTCATACTTCTGAAGCAAACATTTCCACTTATCTTACCTTTATCAGAGCACAATGCTTTAAGATCTTACCTCTTTTCTTCAGATATGGTTCCTTTCTTAGCACAGAGCTTCTCAAGTCAAGTAGAATATTGTGCAATACATCAATAGATCTACACACAGAGCTTTCTCTTTTCTTCAGTTCCCAACAATCACAGTTTCAGTTCCCGGCAATGAAACCATTTGTTGGCACAGGGGCAGACCCATATTTCAACGCTTCAACAACGCACCAACAAAAACCTAACTACCGGCCCTTTCGGCAACACCTATGAAGCAGATGAAGTCTCACCTGAGGTAGAGGCAAGGGGGGTTGTAGGACTCAGGTGTTTACAACCTAGCTGGGACACAGATATGTGATTACAACACTTAACAGAGCACTTAGCCAACAATATGCATTAAGTTATGATCCTTATTCACATCGCTAATTAAACCCTAAATACATAGCAGCGCAGTAAAGAGTAGATCACGCACTTCCAATCGCTTAGCACATGGAATTAACTCAGATATAACATTCATTCACATCATAAATCACTAAGAATTCATATATCTATCTACCATACATCAAGAACATAGTACTAAGCAAATAGATACATAAACATCATGAACAACATTGTACAAATCACAATAACATGGGATATNNGATACGTCCACCAACTCTTCTTCTTCTTTATTATTCTCCTTCAATCTTCTTACAGGCACCAAGCCACAGAGCTCACTCCGCACTGGACAAGTGACCTGTGCACAACACACTAGATCCACCTTCCTCAAATTCAGGCCACAGCACAAAGATTTACACAGCCTGCGCACAAAGCACTTACAAAATGCTTGCACTTATCTCTGCAAGCCTTAACTCATCCATGCACAAAGCCAACTAGCCATGCACTAAGTCGATCAATGACTACTAACTACTTTTTACATCACCTAGATACTTATTTATACATTACAAAAAGGGGCCTAACCATGGGTAAACACATGGGTCGACATCCCATACCCATTACATAAAACCTAGAACCCAAAAAGCCCGCAAAAATGGGAGATATCCCACGATCTCCGCTTCGCCTGGGCACTTCTTCTTCGACTAGCTTGTCGAAGTCCCAAAAATGGTCAAACACGACCAATGTTTCCTCAAAACTTGGTCGAGGGCCAATAGTTTTCAATGAAGAAGAGGTAAGATCCAACAAAGTAATGGCACAAATAAAAGATCAAATCTTAGAATATCTCAACTCTAGTCACATAAAGATAAATTCCCCGTAGAGTCTGGATACATAAGAACAACGATGGCTAGACAAATTTCACCTGAATGATCAAATTCAATATGTTTCTCGATCAAGATCAATTTGGCAGCTTCATATTCCACCCATTGAATTTCAAAAGTGGGTCACTTCTTAGTAGTCACGCATCTTATGTTTCGATTGTGCTTCCAAAGGGAACCCTAGGTTGGCAGGTGCGAGAGGGTTCGTTCTTGACCCTAGTGAGGGAATTGAGATAAGCTTCACTTGGATTTTAATGTGCACCAAAAAATATCAAGCGGAATAATATGTTGTCCTTAAAAGCGTTCAATTAGCCAGAGAGGTCCAGATTAAACAAATCATCATCATTAGTGACTCTTTGAAAACCATAAGAAGTATGATTAAAGGAACTCTCCCAAATGACTCGCATCTCTCCAACATAATACAAAAAAAAAGACATTTTTTAGTTGATATCCCTCAAGTTTCCTTCTATCACATTTTGAGGGAGAATAATTGGTTGGTTCACTCTCAAGCCAACCTAGCCACTAGAATCCCAAAAGGGACTATTAATATTAATGGGAGATTATCCCATCATCCAATACCATAATTAATGCAAGATCATTCAAATACAATGCATTTCATCCAAGTGTCACACCCACAAAGGAAACAAGTTTTCAAAGCAGCGGGGGCCTCCTTCGTCACACATAACATATTAGCGAAGTTATATCCTCATAAATCCATAGTACATACAACGCATGAGCGAGGTGGTATTTCTCAATCAAAGTACATTTAAGTTCTGTCACTATATTCTATGTTAGTGTGGGAATCAACAAATGCGATGAATGCAGGTTCTTCTTCAGTTTTCAGACATTTAATCCACCTGAACACCATCATGAGAATGCATAGATTATCTAGAATGTGCGAGAATTATTCATGTCTGTGTAGGCATATATTTGAACCCCATGGGAATAGAAGTGCCGACATCCAATCTATATGTGTAGGTGTGGGTGTGGTCTCAGTCTGGCTTGATGAGAAAGGTGGTAATTCACATTTGATTCAGGTGTATAAAGGAAGGCATTGTTTCCCCTTTAGGAATTAGTCAGATAATACTGAAGACGGAGGATTGGAGCAGAATAACTTAGAAATTTTTGTAAAGAAAGGTGCAAGAAACATAATTAGGAGTGTTCCAGTAATTGAAACAGGATCTCCAGATGATCATTGGGCTGGTCTTTCTCCTAGTTGGAAGTCGGGTAACAAGCAAAAGCATAGTGGTGACATTTTTAACTTCTGGGCATCTGAATTCCTTCATGCATTTGGGTTAGTGAGGTGCCCAACCTCTCTTCCTTAATGTGCATTGTTCTCTTGTAAGGGAAAGCATTGCCTTGTAGTTTTTTTATCAGTAGATCCATCTTCCCCAATCATCCTTCTCCGAACACAATGCCTCATAATAGAAGATAGTGATAGGCTTTAGAGGACCCCCTCAACACTCTGGGGTAAGAACTCCAACAACTTCAAATTGCTCACCAAAATCTGTCGTCTCATGTCTCGTATATCCTGAACATTCTCATTCAACATAGGACAACTATGTGTCAACAACATGATGTGGTTGATGTTATACGAACACAGGTGGAAAGTTTGAAGATGCAAGTGACACCAGCTCCACAGGAACTTGTTGAGTCTCCTTCCAACAATGGTTCCTATCAAACATTCGAATAACCTCCTCTTGATATGAACATGCCCACACAGGNTGAAGTGCATATGCATTATGGGCATCTTCTACATAATATCCACTTGAAAATTTTGTAATGTAATGAATTATGGTGAAGAAAAAATTAAAAACCGATTAGATAAGTCATCAGTAGAACTGCTTTTGATTTCTGGCCTTGCCATTGGGATTTTTTGGACTCTTTTATACCCCTCTGTGTGCTTTGGCTGCATCTTTTTTATTAATAAAATATCTGTTGATTTTTAAAAAAAAAAAAATGTTAATCATTAGCATGCTCATAATACAATTTATAAATCAAACAAAAAAAACCACAACATTATATGAAAAGCATAATATACATGAGTGATACACATATCAATATACATGTCAAACATACATCTCAACAAAATCTGCAATAAACATGTCATATATACATCTCAAGTCAAAGATAAAACAATCAATATACATGTCAATCGGTACCACTACTAGCTAGGTCCACCACCAAATCCAGATGCATCAGTTTCTCTGCTACCATAGGTAGAGGGTCTATCAATACCTATGTAAAAAGAAATGTCGACAAAAGTACACTATCAAATGTCTCTCTATTAAGATTAACCTGTGCAACAATACCCAATGTGGACATAGTGTCCAAAGCATCAAAATATTTTGACACATGTGGAGGAGGAGGAGGAGGAGGATATGTGGATGATGACACATGTGGAGGAAAAGGATAAGTATTAGTGGATGGTGATACAAGTGAAGGAGGAGGAGGAGGATCAGTGGATGGTTGATCCAAAATGGATCCAGGAAGGCCTAAAAATCAAAGTTCTTGGAATTTGAGGAAACCAATGCCATTGTGTCGGACTCGTCGCGCTGATTCCAGCCATATAATTTTTCTGAAAATGGACACCATATGAGAAATTTATCGCATTCTGATCGATTTCTCAAACAAGCAAAAAGTCAATAGGCCATACTATTGATGTCAGGATTATGACAGGTGACTTCATGATGATGTCAGTAGGACATGTGGAAGCATGAGGAGGTGACACATGTCACTCAATTTTGTCATTTTTAGGTTGAGTTGGACCAGTACAAAAATGACATGTGGTACTGTACGAACTTGACATGTGGCAGTCCGTATGTGACATGGCCCAATGACAGGATGACACATGGCAGTAAAGATGATAGGTGGTTGTATGGATGTTGATGTGGTAGGTGACTTGGTAGTATGGACACTAATGTGGCACGAAAAGTGGTTATATGGTAGTGATGTGGCAGCTGACCGTGCATGTTGACTGTGTGTTGACTGTATTGTATGAGCCAATCATAGGGTGACATGTGGCCCAATCAGAGGGTGCCACATGGCACCCCAAATTTTTCCAATGTTGTCTAGGAAAAAAAATTTGTTTGATACTCCACTGGTTTCAAACTCCAAACCTTCATTCAAGCCAAATATTTCAGAACTAACACCCAACCGACTAGGCTCTGTTGTGACTTGGTATGCCAAGTGGCAGAATTTTATTTAAAATTGCAGTTGGCAGTTTTTTTGGGCTAAGCCCCGGTCAGAGGGAGTCAGGGAGAGGTCACTTGGCACCCCACACGACCTTGGGCTAAGGAATAGGGGCTAAGCACCATGGATTGGGGTGCGTGGGAGTTAAGTCCATGGCCACATGAACCATGTGCACATGACCAGGACTGGAGGATAAGGGGCTAGCGTGCCATCAATCAACCTTGGTCCATATGGCAGTGCTCCATATGACTAAGAACCCAGAGAAAGGGGGTTGTGCCCAACATTTTTCCAAAATTGGGTTTTCAAACTATATATTATGATCTTTTGGTTTTTTTATGATGATATTGGGAGATTTTGTCCATTTTGGGGGGATTTGGAGCCCGATTTGAGGCCAGATATTAGGAGGAAGTTGGGATAGGATCATCGACTCAAATCCTATATAAATCAGAGATTTGTGATAGACCAAGCGGTTCATATTGGCAGAATGATGATGAGTTTGTGAAGCTTAAAGCCATTTTTATGTAGAGAAGCCATTGAGGAAGAAAACTTTGGAGGCGAATTCCAGGAGCTATGCTCAACTTTTTTTAGTGCCGACTATTGTGTTGGATTCTTGAGGTCGAGCATAACACAACTGGACTATTTTTTAATCCTTTTGACAATTTTCTAATGTACTTTTGAAGCATTGAAGAGAAATAATAAATCCTTCCCCACTGAGACAAAGGCTCGAATACGTAGGCAATCTTATCGAACTTTGTTAACAACCTTGTTGTTATGGTTTGTTGTTCTTTGTTCTTGTATTTTGATCTTCATTTCTTTATGATGACTGGTATAATCTCTCATTAATTTCTTCTTCTTTACTTAATTCCTAATTGGTAATTGAACACATGCTTAAAACTTAACCAAGTCTTTAAAGATCATTTTCAGATCAATTGGTATTAGAGCAAGTTGATAGTTGATTGTTTGAGTTTGCATGATTACCAGGGAAAATTTGAGTCGTGGTGAAGGTGAGCTTGTAGAAAGGGATCCTTAGATTGGATCAAGAAAGAGGACTTCTCAAAGTGAGGAGATGGCATTGGAAGAAGGAATATCTTAGAACAAGATAGAGTTGCAAAAGACTTTATTCACCATGTCTGAGATGGTAAAGGTCTTATATAAGGATTATTTGGAATGGAAGAGGCTTTTCCAAGGGGAATCGTCAAAACAAGACAAAAGTGAAGAAGGAGAGGATCCCCCTAAACCTCCTCATTCACCTACTTCTTATCCATCATCTTCTTCTTCTTCAAATACAAGTTAAAAATCCACCACAAGAAAACATTCCCATAAATTTAAACATGATATGCCTTTACTTAATCTTGATGTGAAATTTGAATTGCCCATGTATGATGGTGAAGTCAATGTTGAGAGACTTGATAATTGGGTTAGACATATGGAATTTTATTGCAGTATCCAACAAATCAAAGATGAGGAAACCCAAATCAAGTTGGAATCGCTTCGTCTTGCAGGCACAACACTCATCTAGTGGCAGAGTAAGTTGCAAAATGGCATGCAACAAGTTGGTAGTGTATTTCCATCATGGAAAGATTTTGTTTTTTCACTTAGAAAGCAATTTTATCCTTTGGGTTATAAAGAGAAGGATTTAATTGAATGGAAAAGTCTTAAACTAAGAAAAGGACAAATGGTGCAAGAATACACAGATGAATTTTGTTAGATGGCATTAATGTTAAATATTCCATTACATACCCAAGAAAATCTTATGAAGTATATAGGAGGTTTTCCTGCACATATTTGTAACACTATATTTATGTTTGGACCTACTAATCTTGATGAGGTTTATGTTCAAGAAACATACATTGAAGTAGGGAAAATAGTAGTTTGTGTATCAGGGGAATCTTCTTCAAGGAAAGAGGACAAAAGAAAGGGGAATGGAAAGAAAGAAAATTCAATGACAAGAAAGGAAGAGAATCTCTCTTGCAAGCATGCGAGAAAGAAGGGCACGATCATGGCAATTTCTGGAAATTGCACCTAGAGAAGAGACCAAAGTGGTTCAAAGAAAGGAAAGGGAGGAAAATAGTTGCAACATCAATACGACCAACAGACTTGGGGTATGATTCAGGTGGTGAGACTAAAATCACAACAATTGGTTTGATAGGTAAAATTGGGGATGGATATGATTCTAGAAGTAAATTGTTTCACATAAGGGTGATAATGAAACATAATAAGATCGATACATTGATAGATAGTGGATCCAAATATAACTTGATTTCAAAGGAAGTGGTTAAACAATTGGGATTGACAACTAAGCTACATCATAAAACTTACTCACTTAAATGAATAAGCAACAATCATAAATTGCACATAAAAAAACAATGCACTTTAAAGTTTGCAATTTCATCAAAGTTTGTGGATGTGGTAACATGTGATGTGGTGACACTCAATGAATGTGGAATGGTCTTAGGAAGCCCTTATTGATTAAGGTTGGTTGTCATTGATGTCAACCCTTGAAGAAAGCCCCGTAGCACAAAGGTTGGGTAATGGACCCAAGATTGTTTGATGTAAAGCTGACTCATTATTGTCTTGTCATGG
>JASDQU010242578.1:139938-155834 GCA_032191745.1 Picea mariana | reverse complement strand
TCCCTGCAAATGAAAACCTAACATACATCTACATCATAAATGAATATAGACATAACATTCATCAATGCTACACATAAACACACAAAGAATCTCATGCAGGAAAAACTGCTCTGTTTGTATTAATCTAAATGTATGACTACAATGTGTACAAAGCTCGAACTGCAACAAAGTCTCGGCTTTCTTCTTTTCTCTCCTCTGCCATTCTAGTCTGTTCTAGCCTCTCTAAATCTAGATACAAATTTATTTTACAAAAAGGGGGCTCCTCAATCTCTTCCCTCCAAGCTACCTACTCTCATTAATTACAATGAATTACATTCAATGGTTGTCTAGCTTGAATAAGATCTAGATCTCATCTTGTCAACCATTAAAGCGACCCTATCTACTACATGCACAAAGGCATCTACTATGGCTCTTCCAGCCTTACAACATTTAATTCAAATTTAAATTTTGAAAACAAAAGGGATGCGCCTCTCTCCTCCATTGAATGTGTGTTGCATGTGTTGTCTAGCTGGCACGTTGTTGGGTTGGAGCGATTCTCCTACATCACTTCCTGATCCCAGTGAGGCTGAATAGATTGCACTAGGATCCTAAGCTTGCAATCTAACCCTCAGGATCGAGTTTCTCACTCCTTATCTATCTCACCAGCTTACAAAATAGTACAGTTCTTAGAAACCTTACAACTTTCGGACTCTCCCTTCGTCCTTTTCTCTCTCTGGTCTCGGTCCCCCTCTCTGATCCCTCCTTAGACCTCCTAAGTACTACTTATATCCATTCTTGGCTCATCATCCATTACAATAAATTTCAAAAACCCTAACCCTAAAGTCATTAGGTCTCCCTTGCATGCGTGCCTCGCATGCTTCTCTCACACGTGCTTGTTTTCCTTCCAGCTGTCCTTTCTTCCCTTTGTGCTTCTCTCCTCAAAAATAACCTTTTCCCTAAAATGGGTCTATGTCCAACAGGCCCTCAACACTGACATGTGGCTCATCCCAAGCCACCTATGCTTTGCATGCTTCTTCAACAGCTCCTGTGAGAGTATGGAACTTATCTATTAGTTCCCTTGCTTTTGTTTGAGCCTGCACGGTCTTTTCTTTGAGCACATCCAACACTTGCATTGTGATCTCCTTTGTGATCATTTCTGTGCACTCTGCATGTATTTGCACCATGTTCTTCTTGGAATCCTCTACCTATGCAATGACCTCCATTGCTAGCTCTTGGAGAGGTTCCATTTGAGCTTGTTGTTCCTTCTTCTGCATCTGTGCAACTTCTAGCTTTGCTTGAAGCTTCTTCATGTCTTGGATTCCTTTGAGGTGCTCAGTGATCATCATCATTTTCCACCTTTGCTTGAGGTCCTAGATGGCTACGCTTATCTTTTTCTCTTCCTGTTCCTAGTGCTGGACTTTTTGATCTTCTTCTAGCTTTGTCCATAGCGCTTCCCTATCAAACATCTCGACAGTGCGTTGACTTGTCACTCCATTTCATCCATCTATCCAGTTGCTTCTTGCTTCCTTTGTTCCTTCACCTCCGAAGGAGTGGTAGGACTAATTTATTCCAGGAGTTTATCGATCTCCTTCCTGTATTGATCAATTGTTTGCACAATCTGATCAATTTTTTGCATTGTCGTGGGCTCTACTATTTTCCCTCTTTTTGGAATTTTGTCATAGGCTACAACCAATACCTACTCGAGACTATTCATGTGATATTTCTCATCTTTGGTCTCAAGCTTGACTTTCTTGAGCACAAACTCCAACTCCTCTTTGTTGTCCTTTATGTGTTGCAACTCTGTTACATCTGTTCATGTGCACAACTGCACCTCCTGCACGAAACTGACTTGCAGTTTGTATAGTGCCTTGGTTGGTATCCAATTCATTACCAACTATATTTGTGCTAGATATTTCAAGGGTGTCTGGCCTACACTATCATCCATGCGCAACATGTTGGGTGTAATGTGGAAGGTCGAGCTCACTTGTTCTATCATCTAGATCATCTCATGTTCGCTCAGCACAACCTTGGCTCCTGCTTCTGATGCTATGGGGAATGACTATGTTCCTCTACCTGCTCTCTGTGCTTCTTTGATCTGCTCTAGGACCTTCCTTAATTCCAACTTGTCCTAAATTCAGTCCCTTTGGTGTTGGTATTCTTCAAACTCCTCCGCTGCCCAGTCCTGGACTCTTTCAACCATGAGGGCCACGTCGTCCTCTGTGATTGTATACTCTGGAAATTTCTTGTGCGCCTTGGCCTTTTTGCGTGCAGCCCCAGTGTGTATGATTGGCCTCTTGGTATGGCCTTGTTCCTGTGGCAAAGCACTCGATGTGGTTCCTTTTGCTATCTCAACCCCTTTTTCTTGTTCTTTTGGTGCCTCGGTGGTGTCCTTTGTCCTGGCCTAGGTACCTTTCTTTGGCACACACCCTTCTTTTGTTTTGTCGACTTCTGACTTGGCTTTGGCTTCTTAGGCATAGCTTTGTCTTCGACAGGTGTCTAATCCTACCCTACATGAACCTCCTTACTTGCAGGCATCTCTTGATTCAGAATTGGGATTCTCCAGTCATATTACCAATCCTTGATGGCCATCTCTACATCTTTTTCCTTGACGCAGTATCGCAATTGTAGTCATTCCTTCTCGGGATCCCTTCATGCTTGGATCCATACAGTATGCCCATTTTATTTGAAGTTGGCGATGTCCCGGTATTTCACGACCACTTCCAGAGTAATTCTCCAAGTGTTGGCAATGCTTTCTTGGAGGTCATTGTAATACCTTGTGAACATACTTGCATTTGTATTTTTGATTTTAGGGTCTGAAGTTCTCCCCAATGATGTGTACCACACTGTGTGGCAATGACTGGCCTGCTCACAAAAGTATGTGTACTGGGGATCCCTCCATCCGATCAAGTAAAGATGAATAGCCAAGAGTAATGAAACTGTGTCCCCAGATCCTGCACTTCTCTGCAATCCTCAAGGAATAGGTTTAACAAGTACGGGGCCCAGCTAAGCATAGTGCCCTTCATGCACTGTGTTGCAACTTCGATAACTTTGACAGGGACTTCCTCCTTGTAGCACTTCCTGAGCAACTTGCAATCCATGAGTTTGGTGGCCAGCCTTATTGTTGCATCGCTGATGTGCTTGATGATGATTCCACATGACCTTCTCTCTGTGCCATATGTCTTTTTCATATCCTCTACCAACGCCTTCTCCTTTGTCTTGTCATTGAGGTACTACATGGGATTCTCCCCTCGAGATGGCAGCCCTATAATATAAGAAATGAGCTCTATGTCTATCGAGACATGCTCTTCCACCCATAGGTACCCTCCGTGGGTGACTTCCATCAGATGCTTAATGTAGTTGTTTACGTTGCGACTCCTTCCACAATGTGGAATATCTAATAGGTTCAGAATCTCGGTGTTGGCCAATCCAGTTGCCCACTATTTCGGTTGCAGAATTGGATCACCAAAGGGTCCTATACCCACACTGTCAAGGTATACCTACCTTGCAAATTCAAGGAACTTGCCCACTTCGGCCACATCGTGGCCCGAGTAGTGTAGTTTTTCCACGCATCCCAAAAGGTTAGTCGTGGTCTACACCCCTTATGGAATGCGCAAAAAGACTATGGCTTTTCCAGCTTGTCTACACAATGATCTTGCTATGGGTTGTTTTCCCTTTCGTTGTGGTGGCTGACTCGAGGTTCCAGCCTCCATTGTTCCATCATCTGCATATGCCTCTGGCTAACTGGTAACATCTTCTACTATACCCTCCTATTAATGCTCCAGCTCTGTTGTCTGTGACCATCCTGGCGTGGTCAATTTTGTCTGGTTTGAGGTTGTCTCATTTTACCTTGGGGTCTCTTCAACTTGTTCAGGGTGTGAAGGGTTGCCTTCATCCTCATCCTGCTGCCCATGTCCTATTTCGGGCATATCAATGTCCATGCAAACCGTTGTTGTTTGTTGGGTTTCCTCCATCACGAGTGTGGGGCTCGCTTGTTCCATATTGGGTGAGAGAATTTATTCCAAGTTGACGGATTCGATAGCCTATGTAGGTTCCTTTTCCATTCCTTGTGGATATTGTGGTGTGTTGAAACAAGTTTTAAAATTTTTATCCCTAAGACCCAAAATTTCCTTTTTCATGTTTCAGCTTTTCATAAAGCATAAGCTTCGTTATCATTNAGTGTAGGTTCCTTTTCCATTCCTTGTGGATATTGTGGTGTGTTGAAACAAGTTTTAAAATTTTTATCCCTAAGACCCAAAATTTCCTTTTTCATGTTTCAGCTTTTCATAAAGCATAAGCTTCGTTATCATTCCCAAGCACCCAGTACCGATTTCCCAAAAAACTTTATTCTTTAAATAAAAAAAGGTAAAAAACCTAAAATGTTATAAGAATCCCGATGCATTTTCTATAAAGTTATTTTAATCATGATAAGCTTTAAACCTAATGGAGTTAAGATTAACTTTGAAAAGTTTTCAGGATTCGGGGTTTGCTAAGAACATATGTTTCAATACATATTGAATCACGAAATCCCGATCCCCGGTTTCTTGAAAGAGTGAGAGTTAGTTCAAATCCTGATTAATTAATTCACTAACACAAAAAGTTAAGGCTTAAGATAATCATATCACGATTTCGGGATTCGAGGTTCAGCGATAAAATATCTCTTGTCAACACGATCCCTGAAATCCCGAAACGCAAAATCCCGACCTATAATTTGTGTTAAACTGAATTAATCCTATTTTGTCCTTAATCCTGATTAATTAAGTCCTAAGTTAATCATATCGTGACTTCAGAAATTGGGATTCATCGATGACATACTTCCTGTCAACACGACCCCTGAAATCCCGAAACACTTAATACCGATCAATTATTTTTCTAAAGAGAATTTAAGTCCTAATAATCTTGTCGCCATTTCGTGATTTCGGAAGTCGGGATTCACTGATAACATACCTCTTGTCAACTCGATCCCCGAAATCCTAAAACACGAAATCTTGACTCTTAATTTGTGATTAGTACAAATTAACTCTGTTTTGAAAGCATGATTAATGATAATCAATCTTTTTAGGTTTTGTTCACGTTTCGGTTTCCGATTGAATGAAATGTTCTGATTTTTTAATTCAAAAGTGCCAAAATGCGGCCACTTAAATAAAGAATAATTGGTGATATGTGACACTAATGCGTATCTTAGTAAATATCTATTGCATTAAATGTTTTGAATTCTTGTCAGTTGCATTAGTCCCTTCATCGATAAATGAATTAAAAGAGAGTTTGAAGGTCTGTGTTTCGTAACATTTTCTATTTCATAATATCAAGTGCAAGACGCATTCAACCGAGCTCATACACTCCTTTTCTGTGACATATTTTCCATCTAACTTAATGTCATGGCACCAAAAAAGGCACCGAAGAAGAGTGAAGATACACAGGAAGGAGATATCATATCCAACACTATGCCACATGCTATTGACTCAATTAAATCTTGGACACAAATATCTGAATTCCTCGAATATGAATTCAAGAATTCTCATACTGATTTCGATAATCACTTTCGATATATAGCAGAGTCAGAGCTTCATAAGATCATGGCACGTCCTCGGCTTATGGCGTACAATGATATGATCAGTTGGGCCCTGGAAAAGGTTGATATTCCGACGAGGAAAATCTTAAATGGTCAAGGGGTCTTTGTCGGCTCATTCAGGCAAGAACATATACAAGTAATGTATAATCTCTCACCAAATCCTAAGTACACTTTTAATGCTGAGTTTTTAGCTGAATTTCAAAGGAAAGAGTGTACTGAGGCAGACTGAACTTATCCTGATTTAATTAGATATTGGTGGATATGTCCATCAAATTTTAGAGCCGATACCCATGGTGTTTATGCCAGGACATCTTTGAACGAATATATGGTCTATGTAGCCATAATGTTGTGTAGACGTTTCGGGAAAAAGGATCCCTGCCATTTTCCTGCAGATTGGGTGCCTTTTTCGGAGGAAGCTTCAGAAGGATTCACTTTCAACTGGAGTAAGATTCTGTCTAATAACTTAGCTCAAGAAGTTTCAAACTATAGAGTTGAAAAATCTAAAGGTCAACCAGTGGCCTTTTACATGTCAGCATACATTATGGATGTGATTTGCTTTGTGACTCCATTTTCCCTGATGAATTGGAGTTAGAACATAACCTACCCCGAGCCTATTCATGAATGCACTTTGGGAAGAAAATGCTAAGGATGCATTTTACAAAATTTGTCATTTCGTAATAATTCCAATGCATAACATGTTTTATGGCTGTGATCCCCCTTGCATTTCTGAGTCAGTCTCAGGAAATCTCAAAGCAATAGCCGACTGGTTTATTGATCAGAACTTTTCTTATGTTAGGGTTTATGGGTGCTCAATTCCCCCTCACGCACTACCAAAATTCCTCCTCGACAGATTGGTATTGAGGGAGGTAGCACATCAAATAGTGAAAGGTGGTATTGGAATAGAGCTAAAAGTAGCTCAAAAGAAATCTCGGCCAATCTTCCTTGTGTATGTCGGTAAATTTTCATTACTGAACCTCGGCCATTCTAAAGTAGAGGTTGAAGCATTAGAAGAAATAAAACTGGTAGATATTGAGCACAGAAAGCATGACCCTTATAAATTAGTAAGCACGAAACATCTATTTATGATGACATTTTCAAGTATGTTAAAATTTATGAAGAAGTATCGAACAAGGTACAGGCCATGTCACCTGACTCACAGGTTGGTTTCATGTCATTGCAGAGTCATAGGCGAAGTTGTTTACCAAAGAGTTTGCAAGGTGAATCTACGACCCCTCCTCCAAAGAAGGAAGGGCCTCCCCCAGGCTTTGAAACAAATGTACAGGATAAAGCAAGTACAAAAGGAAAAATGAAGGAGGGTGAAATGCCTTCGCAAGAAACAGAGGTCCCCCAGATAGAAAAATCAGAGGCAGGGAAAGGAAAGGAGTTGGAAACACCTTCATAAATCCCTGAGAGTTTTCCAAAAAAGGTAGGAGGGACAACATCGACAGAGCTTGGAAGTCCCATTACTTCCTTGACTCCATTACAATATACTTATGGAAACCCTCATGAGGGAACTCTATACGTTAATGATCTAGAGCCAATTTCTAGGGATGAGATCCCTTCATCAAATTATTGTTTCAGTAAAAAGAGGAAGGCTATCCTGAAACAGGAGATGCATCCTAGAGGAGATATGATGATTAAAAAGAACAAAATCATTATTGATGGACAAAAACTTAAAGAAGGAGAATTCGCTACAGAGATAGCAGGCACCATGGGGTCCTTAGCATCAGTGAATTTATACTCTGTGGGTAGTTTGAAAAATATGGTGGAACAGAAATATCAAATGATATCTCAACTACAGGGTCAATTGAAAGAGACCAAAAGGAAGATCAGTTGGGGAATAAAAAAGGGTCTAGAACAAGCTAGATTAAATGACATTCATGAGATTCAGAAACTAAAAGCAAGCTTAGAAGAAGAGAATCAACAAATACAGGTTACTCAAGCACAGGTCCTAAAGCAAGAAGAAACAAATAAGCAATTACAAGAGAAGATTAGTTCCATTTCAAATCAAGTGGTAGAGCTTGAAATTTTCCAGTTCCAGGTATTGGGAATACATTTGAAGATAGAAGAGGAACAACAGGGACTGTTTTTTAATTTGGAATTTGTCCAGAATTACTTTCAGAAAACAAATAAATCCTTGGAGAATATTCTACAGAAAGAAAGAGAAGTGAAAGCAGCCAGAGCAACTTTCCAAAAAGTAGTGGCTCTTTCGACAAAGGAGGATTTTGGGGAAGCTCAAAAATTGTCTGTTTCAGAGGAGGTTAAAGGTGATGTAATACTCAAGGTATGGGAGGCAGACCTCACAGAAAACAAAAGAGTGACCAGAGAAGTTAATGACAGCTACCAAGGAATTTTTGACCTTTTAGAGAAAACTTCATTGAACATTGGAAAAAGCGACTGTTCAGGTTTGTTAGGCGAAATTAAAATTGCTAAGCATTAGATTAGATTCAAAGAAGATGTGGAAGAAATGCAGGTGGAGATCCCAAAAATAAAGGTAATCAATGTCACCGAAATCAACAAATGGATATTGATGCCGAACTTAAAGTTGTAAACTATTAAGTTCACAAGGAAGATAATTGAAGATCGTCTGCCTGAACTATAGAAAAAGTTCTTCATATTTGAGGCAAAAGATATACCAGAAGCTCCCAGAGTTTTGGTGAAGTTTTTGGGAAAATGTATTCGCTACCTTGAAGCAGAAGGAGGAGTTTCATCAACGCAGACGTGAGATACTCTTTTGAAGATTTTAATCATTAGAATAATAAAACATTTAGAATAGAAATGTAAACGGTTTGACATTGTTTCATTTATGTAACCGTAGTCTCATGAAGTTGGTTAATCATCAACGGGGAAAATATTTGGTGATAATGTATAAATACTTTTTCACAAGACTGAGAAGAGGCTTTTTGGTTTTTAGGGAGAGCCGATTGTATAAAAAGTTTTCAATCCATTGTGATATAAATAATATAGACAAGATTCTGAATTCTGTCAACTTGAAGCTATGTGTGCTTTAACCCTGTTAACAATATATTTCTATGTTTCTCTTTCAATGTCTTTCTAATGAATGATCAATTATAAGTTTATTTCATACATCTTTGTAGTTTAAATTGATTTGGTTATCAAATTATTTACAGCTTTTCCTTTGAAATTGCTATCAGTAATTTTAAGACCTGTAGATCATTTGACGATAATATTTAACATTTCATTAGAAATCTCGTTTTCCTCTTTACTTCCTGTTACAATATGAGATGCTTTCGTGATTAAAGCCTCATATTCTTTCAGCAGTATTTCCTTGTTATTTTACTATTCTCAAAATTGTTTCAAGTCCAGGAAACGGCCTCAACTGTTATTATGTTATTATTTTGAATTTCAAAACTATTTTTCCTATTCTCATCCTTTAAAAATTGAAGCAACAATTTATCAAATTCTTTCATAATTAAATAAAATTTTATTCTCCATGACTGTCCCAAATAACAGACAACCCAACATAGAACCTGGTCTCCAAGATCAAACTAGCATTGTTTTGAACCTTTTTAATACTATTTTGCAAACAACGACTAACCGGGTTGAATTAGAACGTTCATGCGCAACTATTGAAAGGGATATCAGCATCCAAGAACAAAGGGAAGTTAGACAGAGGCAATTGGGAAACCAACTCTAATTTATCCTTCCTTTTGAGTTTTACCCTTTAATTACCTTTATCTTTACAGATGCCTTGATGGTATACTTTAGAGCCTTAAAGTATAAACTCAAGAACAACATATTTTTGGCGTCGTTGCCGGGGACGAAGAAACGAAACTTTTCCCTGGGAAGAATGACATTGACACTTTATTTCTTTGATAGTGAAAAAAGATAGAAAACCTTCTAAGGCTACCTTTTTTTTTCACTTGGAAACTCCATGATAAGTAAACTGGCTATTAGCCGAAAGAACACCAGAAAGAACCTGGACGACAAGCAGACCTCGCCAGTCTCTGATCCGGAAAAGATCTTAAAATCACGAATATCCCTTAGACAAGTCTTTTTACCCATACATATTATTTGTCAGCCTGATCTTACGCAGTTGAATGTTTCTAAAACACTTGAGAGATCTGTCTCGCTTCCCCTCTCATACGATACATTCTCTTTTCCTGAGGTATTTTCCCCATATTTTCGTGAACCTTCTCCTCACACATTCCAAGCTTTAGCCTTAAATCTACCAATGGCTGCACATGGAGGTGGTGGAGCTGGGGGTGGTGCCCTAGGAGGACCAATAGGTGGCCAAGTACCGCTTCCTGGAATCTTCGCTAAAGTAGCTGCTAGATATTCCCCCCTTGTCCTCCCTGTTCCCCTACACGATCTTCCCGAAAATTATATGAAAATACTTTCGAAATTTACAGGGGAAGGAGATTTGACTGCTTAAGAACATATAAACTTCTTTGACCAATTTGTCGACATCCTCATAATAGAACACAAATATGTCTATTCTAGACTCCTCGTTCAGACTTTCGAAGGATAGGTGAGGACCTGGTTCCGATGCTTAGCAATCGGATCTCTAAGATCTTACGAAGAACTTGAAAGTGATTTTATTAGACAATGGGGAGAGAGGAGGGACCACCTCTACTACCTAACTGAGTTCGAAGCCCTTAGAAAGAAAAACTCAGAATCTGTTCTAGAGTTCACGCAAAGGTTTAACAAGTTGTATAATAAAATATCGGTTGAGGTCAAACCTTCTCAACCGACAGCAAAGGTGACTTTTGCCTGTGCCTTTGATCCCGAATTCGCCCCATTATTGAGAGAAAGGAGATCAACCGATCTCACGAAAATTCAAGATGATGCTCTTGAGATTGAATCGAATATGATGGCATCAAGGAAATTAAAAGCTAAAATAGAAACCAGAAATAATAAAAATAGAAAATTCAAAGAGCAAGGTGGATCCTCAGGATCAGGTAAATCCTCGGGAGATAAAATAGACGAGATGGATAGGGTAATTAGAGAACTTTCAAATAAGATCTCAAAAATGGAACTAGATAAATCAAAAAGGGATAATTTTCCTAGGAAGGATTTTAGAAGGAATCCTGATCCTCAGGCCCCACAGAAAACAATTAAAAATGGAGATCAAAAGATCCCAACCCCCTTCAAAAGTGAAAACTTCATTGGAGAGAAAGATCTAGAAAATTTTGAAGAGTTCGATGAGGATATTAATAATCTTGGCGATGATAATAAATCACCTTATTTATCAAGCCAAAATTACGAAAAATCTTTAAATAATGAAATTAGATTGGAAGACAATGTTAGCAACGATACTTCTGAAGATCCAGTTTATCAGGGTATCGCAGATGATGTTATTGCCGAACTTCACGAGAAATATAATTTAAGACCTAGGAATAAGAGTTTTCCAATTGCCCAAATAAAAAAGATTTTTCCTAGAAGCGAAACTGACGAAGCAGCTTCAAAGGTTACAGAGAAAAAAACTTCAAAAACCCAAACTGCTGACACACAGCCTATCAAGTCAAATTTAGTAGGAACACCCGCTGAGAAAACACAAGATCCTGTGATTGAAACCAAATCCGCACCACAAAAAAAAGCTGAAAAGAAAGGAATGGAGGCCCCAAACATAGAAAGCGACAAGGCCTTGGGAAATTTTAATCTAGAAAACGAAATAAATAAAATCAAAATCCCTATCCCACTTGTTGAACTAGCTAAAAATCCCATATACAGAAAACAAATTGCCAAAATGATTATCTTTTCAGAAGACGAAAGCCAGGCCGATGTCATCAACTTAGAAGATGACAAGCTGAACATAGTTTTTGGCCCGCATTTCGAAGGTGCAAGAGACACTGTAGCCCCCTTTTATATCACGTTGACCTTGTTCGACCGCCTACTCCATAACTGCATGCTAGATTCTGGAGCATCTCACAATGTGATGCCAAAAGCCATTATGGAGAAACTAGGTCTCGAAATCACCAGGCCATATGGAGACTTATATTCATTTGATTCAAGAAAGGTCAAATGCATAGGCATGATTAAAGACCTGGTGGTAGGTCTGGCACAAATACCTACAAAAAGCGTTCTTATGGACGTAGTGGTCATCGACATCCCTCTAAAGTATGGTATGTTGTTATCTAGATCACGGGGTGCCAAGCTTGAAGGATCTCTCCAGCTTGACATGACATACGCTATGATTCCAGTTTTTGGAGGACAATACACGCGTATTTACAGAGAAACTAGGTTAGCATTCACGATAAGTGATCCACAAAACCCAAATAACCATCCTGTATATATTTCCGACCAAGATTTAGGAAATTGTATATTATCTATTGATGATGATTTTGAAGTAGATATAGACGAAAGTTGTACAGAAGAAAAAACTGAAAAAGAAAAAATTAAAAAAAATGTATATAGAACTGGTGTATGGAAGATGTATTTTGATGGTGCTTCATCTTTCCTTGGAGCTGGAGCTGGGGCACTCCTTGTGGCTCCTAATGATCAATTTTTAATCCCCTTTTCATATAGACTTCAGTGGAATGTGGAATGCACAAATAACATATGCGAGTATGAAGCCTTAGTGTTAGGGCTAGAAGTCGCTAGGAGAATGAAAATAAAAAACCTCAAAGTCTTTGGTGACACCGAGCTAATCATTAAACAAGTAAATTGACAAAACCAGGCCAAACATCCCAGGTTGAGGTCCTACAGGAATTGCGTCTGGGATTTGATCGAAAATTTATTCTCCTCTTTCAAAGTTCATTTCATTCCTTGAAATGAAAACCAATAGGTTGATGCGTTAGCCAAGGCAACCTCTACTTTCACACCTCCTACCGCGTTTAAACTAAAATACCACATACAAATGAGGCACCGACCTTCTATACCGAATAACATACAACATTGGCAAGTCTTTGAAGACGATGAACAACTTCGCAAATTTTT
Source organism: Picea mariana (assembly GCA_032191745.1). Taxonomy (NCBI): domain Eukaryota; kingdom Viridiplantae; phylum Streptophyta; class Pinopsida; order Pinales; family Pinaceae; genus Picea; species Picea mariana. The sequence goes on along the minus strand of JASDQU010242578.1, from coordinate 143,386 downwards.
GGAATCTAAAGATGAGTTTGCCGAAACACATCCTGACCAAGAAAACCAAAACGATCCTATTTGGATCATGCAGGAAGGGGAAGACCCTCAAGAGTTCCATGATAAAATCATGAATCATCAAATGCTTATTCTTAAAAATAACCAGATCCCCAAGGATCTGATTCCCTTGAAAAGACTATTTAATCAAGATGATCTCCCTTCAAAATCCACTCTACAGCCTCAACCTAAAGAAGTTGAAGACTGTGATACAGGTACTAAAGAAAACCCTCGGTTGGTGAAGCTATCCAAGTATCTGTCCCCTGGAAACAAAAATAAATATGCAGATTTGCGTAGAAAGTACAAAGACATTTTCGCTTGGTCATATGAAGAGCTGAGAACCTATGACACCTCTGTGATCGAACATAAGATACCCCTGAAGCCTGGTGTCAAACCCTTTAGACAAAAACTCAGACAAATTAATCCTATTTTATTGTCTGTGATCGAAAAGGAAGTCTAAAAGCTCTTAGATGCAAAGATAATCGTACCACTGAGATACTTAGATTGGGTAGCAAACCTGGTCCCAGTTAGAAAGAAAAATGAGGAAATTAGATTGCGTGTCGATTTCATAAATCTTAATAAATCACCCCTCAAAGATAATTACCCCCTACCCAAAATGGATCATGTTTTAGAAAAAGTAGTTGGGGCAAATAGGATGTCAATGATCGATGGCTTTTTCGGGTATAATCAAATCGTCGTTTGTGAACACGATAAATAAAAGACAGCCTTTACCACTCCTTCGGGTACATTTATGTATGATAAGATGCCTTCTGGTTTGATGAATGCAGGTGCTACTTTTCAACGGGCTATGGATATTGCTTTCATTGGCGAAAGGGACAAATTTGTGGTTAACTATCTTGATGATCTAACTGTTTTTTCTAAATTTGATGAAGATCACCTGATACATCTCAAGCAGACGTTTGAAAAATGCCACAAATTTGGTTTGTCTTTAAATCCAAAAAAGTCTCACTTCGCTATGCAAGAAGGTAAACTTTTAGGCCATATTGTGTCTCGAGATGGAATTAGAATTCACCCTAAAAGAGTTGAAGCTATAGACACAATAAGTATTCCTAGGAATGTAAAAGAGATTCAGTCATTCTTAGGAAAAATAAATTTTTTGAGAAGATTTATTCCAAACTTTGTTGAAATCGTGAAATTGATCACAGATATGCTAAAGAAAAACAGTGAAGTGAAATGGATAGTAGAAGCTAAAGCATCATTTGCACACATCAATAAAGTTATAGGTGAGGCATCCGTACTAGCAAGCCCTGATTATCTAAAAGATTTTCTTATTTTCTCGTTCGCCTCCAAACACACACTTTCCGTAGTACTCCTCCAGAAGAATGAAGAAGGTTTCGAGCAACCGATATCCTTTTTTAGCAAAAGTCTTAGAGACGCCGAACTTAGATATAATATAATGGAAAAACAATCATATGCTATGGTTAAGGCGTTAAATGCTTTCAGAACCTATGTGTTGCATTCTAAGGTGATTGCGTATGTACCTACTAGCTTCGTAAAAGATATTTTAGTTCAATCCGATAGTGATGGCAAAAGAGGATGGTGGCTTGCCAAAATTCAAGAATTCAACTTGGAGATAAAGCCAACAAAACTAGTAAAGGGACAAGGTTTAGCTAAACTCTTAGCTGAATAAAATTTCAGAGCTCTCGGAATAAATGGATTATAGGGAGAAGAAGAGTGTGTGGACATGAATGAACTTGATGAACCAGTAGCTGAAATTCGAATCGAAGAGAAATTTGCTTCATCAAATTGGTACAAAGACATAGTGTCCTACTTGTTGACCTTGAAGTGACCAAATGAATTAACCCCATCCAAAGCCAGAACGCTGAAGTTTCATGTAGTCAAGTAGTGTATATCCGAAGAACAATTGTATTGGAAAGACCCACTTGGTTTCCTCCTGGTTTGTTTGGTCGAATCAGAAACATAAAAGGTCATAAGCTAATTTCACGAAGGAGTGTGTGGAAGACACCATGCCTAGAGGGCAACGACTTATAAGATCCTGAGGGCAGGGTATTATTGGCCCAAACTTTTCTCAGACGTAAACGCCAAGGTCGGAGCTTGCAACCCTTGCCAATTGTTCTTAGGCAAACATAAACTCCCAGCAATTCCATTGGTTCTGGTCAAAATGGAAGCTCCTTTCCAGCAACGGGGATTAGATTTCATAGGTGAAATTAATCCTCATTCTAGCTCTCAACACAGATGTATCATAACCACTACAGATTACTTCACCAAATGGGTGGAAGCTATTCCAACTAGAAGGGCTACTGACTCGGTGGTAATAGATTTCTTAGAAGAAAATATTTTGTCTAGATTTGGTTGCCCCTGAAAGATAGTCAAAGATAACGCACAGGCTTTTAAATCTATGACTATGGTCAATTTCTGCCAAAAATATAATATTGTGCTTGGTCATTCCATGGCATACTACCCTCAAGGAAATGGTCTGACCGAGTCTTCAAATAAGAGCCTAATCAATATAATTAAGAAAGTGTTGAGCGAAAATAAGAAATCTTAGCATGTGCATTTGAAATACGCTCTGTGGGCAAATTGGATAGGCACGAAAAAGTCTATCGGCACTTCTCCTTTCCAAATGGTATACGGGACAGATGTAGTGTTACCTATAAATCTAGCGCTTCCTATAATGAAACTTTGGCAAGATGAGAAGGAAGAACCAAATCATGTCACAAGAAGAATAAACCAGTTGATTGAAGTCCAACAACACAGGGCCGAAGTGGACGAAAGGCTGCAGAAATACCAAGATGACATGAAAGCGCTATTCGATCGTAAGGCCAAAGACAAGGATTTCTAGGAAAGATGTGGTTTTAAAATGGGATGCTAGGAAAGAAGACTCGGTGAAACACGGTAAATTCGATCACATCTGGTACGGACCATTCAAAGTTGCATCTCTTGAAGGAAATAATTCGTTTCTGCTAGAAAATTTGGATGGTAAAATCCTTAACGCCCCTGTCAATGGGCATGATTTAAAACACTATATGGAATAGTTGATTTCCAAAATTCCCACTGTATATACTGGTTTGTTTATTCTTTTTATTTCATAATTTTCTTTGGTAAGTCTACTTTCATTTGGTAAATAAATAAAATAAAATAAAAAATAAATAAGCAAATAAAAATAAAGTAGGTTAATATTTTTTCTAGAAGCAAGGATACAAATTCTCAATGAATTCAATTCTTTTAAAAGCCCTAATACTCTTCGTATTGTTCCTTTACAGGATTCTGGCGGACAGCCCCACAAGCGAAAGTAGCAAACAGATAGCCTTATAGTGGAAGATAAATTCGCTGAAAATAGGTGATAGATAACTTTTTCCGTTATTTCAAAAGAAAACAAAAATGGTAAGGCAAAGGTGTGATTTCCAGAAAAGTCTATTTTTTCAAACAA
>JASDQU010242578.1:88462-101896 GCA_032191745.1 Picea mariana | reverse complement strand
CTCGTTATCCGATAATTCTCTGTATACCAGAGAAACTTTTATAAAGTGCTTTAAAAACTTTTATGGAGAGCTTCTCCATAAAAGCACAGGTACCCGCGACGTTCTTCTCATTAAAAGAATGGAGAACAGTTGATAAAAGAAGTGGAACCGGCGACTTTCTGTACTTATCTGCGTTTTTTGAAACATAATGTAATGTACGTAGGACAAACTTGCACTGGTAACATAGTAACATCGTCATACATGATATCACTCACTGTCACTCAGTAGTATATAATCCATGCACTTTGAACGAGGGGACGGCCAATGCATACGTCTAACGAACTTTCAAGCTAAATACATTCTGATAAATTAGTTATGGTTTGAATTCGCTGTTCGTTTGAATAGATCAATTTGAATTGATGATATGGATGCGTGTGCTGAACTCTGGCTAACGTCATTGCAGAAAAAACAAACAGTTTTGAGATACCTATTTATTAGGTCTTGTTAAACGTATGGAGGGAGGGCAACCGAGGTTGTACTGCTTTTCGAGGTCTTCTCAGGATTGAGAAGGGGATCAGGCCTGTAATTTGAAAGTCCCACTTAAGTAATTTTTGTTTTTACACCTATTTGATAAGTGGATACAAAATCCACATGTGGATATAAAATCTATATGTCAACCTTTATGGGTATTTAAAATTTGAATTTCTCAAATGGTAGGTATTTAATTTATTATATTAACTATTTAGACTAAGAGTAGATAGGGTTTTTTGGAGGAGTAAATATAACAATAAATGAAATTCAATTAATCTTACACTCCCTTAACATATAGTGTTACTGGTTAATTGAATATCTAGCTGGATCATATTTGACCCATATATTGGAGAAAAGTATGGGTCCATTATTTCTTAGCACATAAAAATGTTCTTCCTCCATTTTGATATAGAAGACTTAACCAAATATATAATTCTTAAATTTAAGTATTTTTGTAAAATTTTACACTAACTAGTATAAAAAATGAACAGCCATCATCAAATTTTCACTTCACAAACAAAATAAATTTGAAATTCCAAACATGAAGGGATATACACTCATCATCAGATTTTTCACTTCAAACCAAATAAATTTGAAATTCTAGACATGAAGGAGATACACTCATAAACTCCAGAATACTGGAATCTTCCAGAATAACTATGAAATTATAAGAAAATAGAAAAGGAATGTTTGGACAAAATGAATATGATGAACATTGTCATTGATATGGAATGGGTATAAAGAAAATTTAGTATATGGATCTGCCTGGTGCAACTAATCACAATCACACCGCTCATCTCCTCGTACCATTGTATTAAAGGTCATATCAAATGTATCAACACGTGCACGTGCACCTGCATTTGACCTTGGGCCTAGTAGACTAAGCATTAATTTATTTGAGAGATAATGTGGTTTAAAAACAAGACATGGACATTTAATTAGACACGCATTCCAGGGATGTAGTCATCCTCGAACTACTCACTACATCACAACTATCATCCTCGAAGTACTCTACATCATGTTTGACAAATCTTGTTCAGGAGATTGAAGTGATAAGTACCAAGTGTATCAAAATATCTAAATACATCCTCATTGAGATTCAAAGGAATAACATCCACACTTTGCTTAATTGCTTTCCCCTCTCCCACTGAGAGGTAGATTCCTGCTGGCTCCACAGAGGTTGGTTTCTTCCTCCCAAAATAAATTTTCCATTTATGCCCCCCTCCAACAAAGTCTCTTATATTCACTTGGAACACTCAAGATATAAGCATATACTTGAGATTCATAGATATAACATCTATGATTTATATATATAACATCTATACATTGTTTAGTTGGTTCAAACAAGTTCTATATTCAAGTATTTAGGGAGATTTTAACAAAAATAAAGTTTTTTTTCATCATTTAATAAGACTAAAAAGATTTAAGTTACACAAATTATGTATTTTTTTTTCTTTTTCAAAGGAATAACTAACTAGAGAAACTAGTAGGAAAGATGTTGGTTTTTGAGTCATTAGTATATTAACATCTACATCACATTCCTTAGTGGGAGGAAAATTTATATGACCCTTTATTTGTTTCTACCCATTGAGGAATCATTACACAATCCTTCCACCCTTCCACTAGGTACCTTCTCATGTTTTGTCAAATCCACTATTTTTAATGATATTTTAGCCAAATCCTTGATTTCAAATGATTCAAAAATGATGGTAGAATACACAAAATAGGTTTATATGTTGATCCATGTAATGCATGAGAAACTATATAAATTGTTGAAAATGTGAGAGCTTCCCCTATAAAAAAAAGGGTTCTAGGCATCAAATAAAAAGGAGTAAGGAGAGAATTTGAAGAGGATGAATATCTCATTTTGGACATAAACACACACCCCCTCCCTAAAATCTATATGTTTTTAATATATTAAAATAACCATTGACCCTTGTATATTAGGAAATATATTGCTTTCATTTTTATTTTTTAATTTTAATCCCCACAATGTGAACTCATGGTATAATATTTCTTAGTTAGTGAACCCCCTATGCTCTATCTTGAAGTTCTACTCCAATTTATTTTCCATCAATTATAACAACCTGAACAAGATGTCACTCTATTATGAAGCTAGAGTTGATCCTTGTAGATAACATTAACATCATTCAAGCATTTTCACCTTATAGGTACTTAGGAAATTAGTACATTATTATCCTAATTTCATCTTCACTCTCCCAAATGAAGCAAGATCCATGAAAACATTATTCACGTAATATTGCAACGAAATCATATCATGAAAAACAACATTGATGAATTGGAAATTATTTTTTTCATATAACCCTCAAATTCATCAACCAAGTTTTCAAGTGGTAGTGTGCACTATTTCATGACAACAGAAAGAGAATACCATGATACTTTTTCAAATTCTAGATACAAAAGGGGGATTCATCAACCAAGATTTCAATTGATAACTTGTACTTGTACAATTTTACTAGTAGTCTACATCCATCTTAACCTTCCAACATTGAGAGGGATCAAATTCCTAGAAATGAAAATCTTTCCTCAAAGTTTTGCACTCTAAAAAAGCTTTCACTTCAATGGTTTTGATACTTGTTAATGTTTGATAGATCTGGGGTTAAGATGGATCTACTATGGTTTATGATTTACATGTTCCATGTACGCATAGATCCGAAGTTAAGATGGATCTACTCTAATTTATGATTATCTTTTTTTATCTTACATGTGTTATGTAAGCATTACAAACATATAACACATCATATAGTGGAATATTGTAACCCTAAACTCATCACAATTTTAGTGACAATGGTAATCATAGGCATAGCCTTTACCTATTCTTTCTCCTTTTATAATTAATGGATTTTGTTTTTAGTTAAAATAATTATTTTGAATTTATATATGATCATATCTTACATGATAAAAATGGAAATAGCCCCAAAATTTTTTATCTATGACAGAGCACAATTCAATGTTGTAGGTAAAAGGAAAAATTTGAATGCATGTTCGTGTTGATCTAAGGCCGTACAATTAGCCGAATATTTACTGAGATAAAGTGTTGAAAACTCTATGATTGTGGGTTGAAGTTGGTGATATTTTCCATCATTTTTGGTATCAGAGAAACATTGTATCTAAGGAATTATACCACCTAGGCGAGGATGCATATATAGGAATGTGATAACTGATGAGTTACGCTACGAGCTTAGGTGCATTTAGACAAGGATGGAGGCCATGGAGACACGCAAAGGAGAGAACTCACCATAGGAGATGTCAGTGAGAGTGAAGATACAATATCTGAAGAGGACACAAAAGGAGCTCCAAGATGAGAAACAATAGAGGAACAACTAGTAAGAATGGTCACAAGAGTTGGATCCAAGCATGAGATGGAAGTATCCATGTACGAAGTTAATTCAAATGTTGATGAATTACTTGACTCGATAAATGCCATGGATAAATATTTTTATTATGAAGAGGTAGAAGAGGAGAAGAAGGTGAAGCCTGCATTGACTAGGCTAAAAGGACATGCACCTCTATGGTGGGATGAGTTGCAAGTAGACATAAGGAGAAAAGGAAAATCTAAGATCAAGAGTTGGGACAAAATGGTGGCCAAATTTAAAGGAAAGTTCATTCCTAATGATTATCAGCTGAATTTGTTTAGAAAATTGCAAGGTCTTAGACAAAAAACTATGACAGTAAAATAATTCATAGAGGAATTCTATAGGTTGAACATTATAGTTGGTCACATTGAGGAAGATGTTTATAAGGTTGTTATATACATAATGGTTTGAAGTATGAAATCCAAGATGAAATCAACCTTTTTTCCCTGAGAACAGTTGAAGATGCATACCAAGAAACTTTGAAGGCATAAGAGAAGTTGGCCAAGAAGCAGAGCCAGAGAAACAGAAGGAGGAGTCCAACAAGAGGAAAAGGAAAATCTAATAGAGGAATATTTCAACCATCAAAAGAAGAGGCAGGAAGTTCAAGTAGCTAGTCACCAAGAGGAGGAGAATCAAGAGATGGAGAAATGAGATGTTATACATGTGGTAAAATAGAACATATGTCATGGGACTGTCCAAAGAACAAGGAAACAAATCAGAGGAATGCACATGTTGCAGAAACAAAGGAAGAAGATGTGAATGCAGTAGAAAAAGAAAAAACTCTAGAGATAGGGGAATCATTGTTGGTGAAGAGAGTTTTGGTTAAGGTAGAAAAGGAGGTTCATGAACTAGCTCAAAGGAAAAGTGTGTTCAAGATTGCATGTAAGTCAAGAGGTAAGTGTTGTAAAATTGTCATTGATAGTGGTAGAAAATACAATTTGGTTTCCACATAGATGGTAGAGAAATTAGGATTGCAGAGGCTAGCACATCCCACTCCCTACATAGTGTCCTGGTTGTAGAAGGGACATCATATTTTGGTGAATGAACAATGTCAAGTGGAATTCCAAATTGGTAGTTACAAGGATGAGGTGTTATGTGATATAATGTCCATGGATGTATGCCATATTTTGTTGGGAAGTTCGTGGTGGTATGATAGAAAATCCATCCATGATGGTAGAAGGAACACTTATCTCTCAAAAAAAATGGGAACAAGCATGTGTTGTTAGCTTTGAGGGATGACACAACCAATAACGAATTTGGTCCAAGTGTACTGCTGATAAGTGGGAAGGAGTTGTTGCAATAAATCAAGAAAGAAAAAGAGATGAATTTTCCCTTAATTGGTAAGCCAAAGGTAATACTCACTAATAAAAATCTGGATGATTTACCTACAAAAGTTAAAGTTACACTTGATGAATTTGCTAATATTATAGTGGATGACTTACCAAATACTTTACCTCCTATGAAAAGTATTATCCATCACATCGATTTAATCCCTGGAGCAAGTTTTCCTAATAATGAAGCCTATAGAATGACCCCACAAGAGAATGAAGAGATTAAAATATAGTTACAGGAGCTGTTAGATAAAGAATTGGTGAAGGAGAGTTTCAGCCCATGTGTTGTACCAAAATTAATCAACCCAAAGAAGGATGGAGGAGGGCGCATGTGCACTAACTCCAAAGAAATAAAAAAAATTACCATAAGGTACAGATTTCCATTGCCTTGCATAGATGATTTGATGGATTGTTTGAGTGGTTCAAAATATTTTTCAAAGATTGATTTAAAGAGTGGATATCATCAAATTAGAATTAGAGAAGGGGATGATTGGAAAACTTCTTTCAAGACTAATAGTGGACTGCATGAATGGTTGGTGATGCCTTTTGGGCTTACAAATTTTCCTAGTACATTTTATGAGGTGAATGAATGAAGTTTTGAAAGAGTTTATTGGAAATTTTATGATAGTCTATCTAGATGACATCTAGATCTATATTAAGACAAAAGAAGAACATTTAAGGAATCTCAAGATGGTTTTGAGTACCTTGCAGAAGGAAAAATTGCTGATAAATTTGAAGAAATGCAATTTTATGAAGAGGGAGTTGATATACTTGGGGTTTGTAGTATTTGAATAAGGTTTGAAGATGGACCCAGAAAATTTTCAAGCAATTGTGAATTGGCCAACCTCAAGAAATCCATTTGAGGAAGGATTGTTGTTTAAGAACAATAAATTGTGCATACGAAGGTGTTCAATGAGGGAGAATTTGATTAAAGTAAAACACAGTGGAGGACTGTCAGAACATTTTGGACAATATTGAACCTTTTATCAAGTAAATACTTTTTATTATTGGCCAGGTATGCAAAATCAAATGAAGAATTTTATGGAGAAGTCTAGGATTTGTTAGCATGCTAAAGGGAAAAGTCATAATACAGGACTGTATCATCCACTACCCATTCCAAGTAGGCTATGTGATGCAGTGAGTATGGATTTCGTGTTGGGATTGCCTAGAACACAGAGAAGTAATGATTCAATCTATGTTGCGGTAGATATATTTTTAAAAATGGCTCATTTCATTTCTTGTACCAAGACTAGTGATGCGACAAATGTTTCAAATTTGTTATTTAAAGAGGTTGTAAGGTTTTACGGTTTACCCAAAAGTATAGTTTCTGACAGAGACACTAGATTTATGTGACACTTTAGGAGAAACTTATGGAAAAATCTTGGTACTAATGGGTAAAATCATGAATCTGGGTAACACTTTCGTGACAATCGGGTCTCCAAAATTTCTCGCGGCAATTTTTCGGCCGAAAATTTTCACGTTAAATTTAACGGTGCCCTCGAAATTCGTGTACAATGTTTTTTGGATGAATTATTTTCCCGTGGTAAGCATATTTCGGCCGAAATACTTTTCAGCCGAAACGTTTATTTTTAATAGATTCCATTAAAAACTAGGTTTCGGCCGAAAGAATATTTCGGCTGAAAACTTGAAAATGAGACTGTTTGCAGGAAACTGCAAATTCTCTCCATCTTACTTCATCTTTGGAGGTAGCGAACTCCTACAAATAATCAGAATTTAGTTTGAGAATTAATACCAACGTTTTTAAAATTGAATCTTCTTTCATTGGGTATAATTTGTTTTCATTTTCATTGTTTTTATCTAATTTTATTTAATTTTATCAAAAAATTACTGCATAATATTTTTAGGTGAGATTATGATTCCGTGAAATGAAAAATCCATATCTCTAAAAATACACAACGAAAAATTATGGAAAATTTATATTCATAATTGTTAAACTGTTCTCTTCAAAAGGGTATTTTTAGATTTTAATTTTAAGTAAAAATTAAGATAGATACAAGGTGTAGAAAAACACGTGTTTAAAATCTGCAACGTTTTCATCTTGGTCAACTTAAAAAAATTCTAGAAATTATAATATCCATCCGTTAGATTCAAAATTATAGTCATAATAAAATAGAGTCTCTGTAGATTGTTGCAGTATATTTCATTTCTTAAAAACATAAGTTTAATAATAGATACATTGTTGTGAAAAACAATAACTCATTATCATTCCCCCGATGTTTAATGAACATACTGTTAAACAATTGTCAAATTGACATATCAAATCTTGATAAAAAAAAATTGAAAAATAGTCATTAGAAATATAACAAAATTATTCACAAGTTTTGTTTTTACTGTAAAGTGAAATTCTAAATAAAAAAAATATTTTTGTATGCCAGAAGTTGAAGAACTTGTGAAAATACAGGTTTTTTTGTCATAAAACAAGTAAAAGTGTTACCCATCTTCATGATTTTACCCTATTAATCCCAATTTTAGCTTATTCTATCATCCATAGACTGATGGTCAGACTGAGATAGTAAATAGAAGTTTGAAAAATATTTTGAGAAGCCTTGTGAATGGGAACCCTAGGCAATGGGATCAATGGGATCAAATGTTTACTCAAGATGAGTTTGCATATAATGACTCACCAAATAGAAGCACATGGATGAGTCCATCCCATATTTTGTATGGAATGCATGCTATGGGAGTGTATGAGTTGAGGAATTTGGGAAAACAAGAATTGATAAGTGTTGACAGTGATGATTTTGCAGTAAGTATGCAAGAGTTGTAGGAAATGGTCAAACAAAGATTGCAAGAAATCAACCACAAGTATAAGCAGTGAGCAAACATGAAGAGAAGATCAATAAATTTTGAGGTTGGTGAATTGGTCATGGAATACCTAAGGAAAGAGAGGTTTATTGTAGGGACCTATAACAAATTGAAGCTTAAAAAGATTGGACCATGTAAAATTTTAATGAGTTTTTCTTCTGATGCCTATGAAATAGAACTTCCAAGTGGTGTTGGAATTTCTCTAATATTTAATGTTGTAGATTTGTATCCCTTTAAGGAAACAAATGATGTTTCAGTAGATGAACCTATATGTGATGGAGATCGGACCATAGGATGGAAAGAACAACTACCCAGAGCAGTGAAAAAGGAAATTGAGGCAGTATTGGATAAGGAGGTATTAAGGAAAACCAAAGGCAAGGAGTAAATTTCTAGTATTTGATCAAATGGAAGGGACGACCAACAAAGGATGATACTTGGATGACAATATCAAAAATATCGTAGTATGACATAGAACTTGAAGACCTAATGAATAACTCTTTTCTTCCCCAAGAGTCTGATGCATGAACATCTGACAATAAATCTTAAGATTGACCTCATGGGTTGCAAACATTTACCAAGAGATTTGGTTCCTTAATTTCTTTTATTATATATGTAATAATTACAAAATGTCTCTAGAAGAAATTTTTGTTGAGTTTGTTTGATTAGATATCTATTTGTTTGTCATAGGTGTTAAGTTTGTTGCTAAATATTAGGAATAGATCTCTAGTTTAGGGATTTGTTAAGATAACTCATGATTCATTTGTTTGTGAGCTATCCGAGGGATCGAGATATATTGAATGCTTTGTAAGAGATAGAGGTTAGAAAGGGTGTGAGTTTGAATATGTAAAAGTGTGGATCGCACAGGTCCAAGAGACCAAGAAGGAACGTGTTTTCATGTGTAAATTTACTCCTTCAGTGATAAAAAGAAAGAGTAGAGTGTGTGGTGTTGTTGCACCGTGTTTTCATTTTGTCACGTTGTGTGTTTGAATTTTTAAACTCTATGTATAAGCTATCTTGGCAGAGTGACGAGTTTATGTGATTGCAGGAAGACCGTGTGTAATTAATTTCAGTAAGTTCTAAAATTCCTTTTAAAAGAATATTTCCTCAGTATTTGTCTTTGCAGGAATAGAAAGTCATGATTTGGCGCATTGGAAAACCCTGTAAAGATCTGCGACAAATTAGTATTGTTGTAGGATTTTGCATGCAGAGTAACTTGCAACACACCCACATTTTTTGTTGAATTTTGCGCAGAATTTTGCACGATGAATTTCTTCAACATTGGTTGTTGATGCTTCTGCGAGTAGAGGTATATCTGTGTAGTTATAATTCCGCACAATTCCATATTTACGACAAAGTGCAATTCAACGTTGTAGGTAAAAGGTAAAATTTGAACGCATGTTCATGTTGATTCGAGGCAAGACAAGCAATTGAGTATTGATTGTGATAGAGTGTTGAAACTCTATGATTGTGTGTTGAAGTTGTGGTATTTTCCATAGATATGATACTTCAATGCACATATGATAGTAGTGTTAGATGATATTTACATATTAAAATTTTCAAATCTTTACACTAAACTCAAAGAATTACCAAACCTAAATAAACAATTTTTTTTATAAGTTATCTTTTAACCTACTCAAAGGACTAAACCAAATCCAAATATCCAAATCTCATCTTTCTTGTAACTTTTCTTTTATCCAAATATCCAAATCTCATTATACTACTAGAGGCACGGAGGTAGTATATAGAAATGAGTTAGCATTGACTTTCATATTAATTTTATGTTGACTTAAAAAATGTGTATAAATTTTAATGTTGAACATAACAAATAAAATAAATTATTTTTCAATATAACAAAATTAGTATTTTTATGACTTCTAATTGTTCAATAAATTGATAGTGTTATTGCAACCTTCACTTCATTCGAGGTTTAAAATTAATTTTGACATGACTATATATGAGTGTCACTTCTTATAAGGTACAACTCTATTGATAAAATAATTTTATAACAAATATAAAATAAAAACCATACATATGTTCATATTGAATTAGCCCCCTTTCACAACTCCCAAAACACATTGAATGGAGACACTTTACTCATCAATTCTATATAAACCAAGTCACATGAAATGAATCCATTGACCTATGAAATAAGACTCTTTTTATTATTTTCTTTTTTTATTTTTCCAAATATGTAGTTATGAAACTATTTTTTATTCTTTTGGTAAGTTACCAATGACCTATGAAATAAGACTTTTTTTCTTCTTTTCTTATTTTTCCAAATGTGTAGTTATGAAACCATTTTTAATTCTTTTGGTAAGTTAATTGATAGTTACGGGGTTAGAAACCCAATGGATCTGGTGGCAGGCTTGTTTAGGCAATGGCATTGGTGGGGCATACTCCCATTAGTTTTTTTGGCATATGCTTATGGAGACATATGATAGAAACTCTAGGCTCCAAAATAAATTTAGTTTTTTTTGAAATGACATATTTTAATTATAGGAACGAGCTAAAGCACTCGGGAATGGGAAACCTCAAAAGCAAGGGACACTGGGTAAGTTTACATAGATTTGAGTAAAATTTCTTTTATTATCTTCGGAGGCAATTGGCAACTTGTAACTTTTCTTTTATCATATTCAGATGATGAAACCAAATTCAAATCTTTTTATTTTTGGAAAGCTATGTTATTAAAATGTTTTTAGTTTTGAATAAATAATAAGAATAATAAAATATATGGTTTTTAAATTTACTATAAGAATTAATTAAAATGATTTGAAAAATGTTAATTAAAAAAAAATTAAATAATTTAAAAAATTTTAAATTAAAAAAAATATAATAATAAAAATGTGTGAAAAAAAAAAAATTTATATTTAAAAAAAAGTTGTAAAACTTCATCTATTCTAAACACCCAAGTTTTTACTGAATATACCACCTAAAATTGAATAATCCTCATATCTGACATTTCGTACACAATATCGGTCATCGAGATGTACATAATCTTAAAAATTGACGAAACTGTTTCAGCAGGAATAATAATAATGTGGCCGTAACGGGCCACATGCTATAGCAAGGACCTGCCTGATAGACGAATTATTCCATACAAATATGCTGAACAGCCAAATTTTTATTGAATATACCTGTTAAAATTGAAAAAAAATGGTTTTAACTAAATTTTTATAAAATAAATTTTAGGTGTTGGTTAAATGTTTTATCTTTTGATTTATAATGTAAATTTAGATAAAATAACTATTTTATGTTGTTTAAATTGCATTTTTGAATGTACAAATGGATTCAGTGTGATGAAAAATTCTTTGAACACCCAAATTATATAAACTTAGCCATTCAAATCTACAAATCCAACCATTCATCACAAAATATCGAACAAAATCAAACCAAAAAAAAAAAACTAAAATAAATAAAACGTTTAGAATACTGCATTTCTTACACAATGGCTGACATCAAAATGTACATATTCTTAAAAATTGACGAAACAGTTTGAGCAGGAATAATAATGTGGCAGTAACGTGCCAGGCCTGGAATTTGAAGTTCCACAGGACGTTTTTTCTGTTTTTAAACGTATTTGACACGTGGATACAAAATCTACACGTCAAAATTTACCGGTATAAAAATCCCCAATCCGTCAGTTTGACGTTTCACTTCATAGTGTATCCGTCATAAATTCTAGGTGCTTAGTTTACTATAGTGTGTCACCTACCTAGGCCTCACACTAAAGAGGGGTTGGGTAAAGGTTTGTTGGAGGATTAAATTTAACAATAAACAAAATTTAATTAGTTTCAGACTCCCAATCCTTGAAATTTAATTAGTTCATACTCCTAGTTCACATAAAGTGTTAATAGTTAATTGAATATCCACCTACTCAAATTTACATATAATAACACAAGATAATTTGACACTCATGAATTTGGGGTAAAACTTAAAATGACGGGCATGAAAAACAAATGACCGTCATCAAAATTTCACTTGACAGGTAAGATAAATTTGAAATTCCAGCCCTGCCTGCCACATGCTATACCGAGAAACTGCCTGACATCTGACGCATAGTTGCTCACCACGTTGTTTTCTTCGAAGCTGAGATGAACAAACACCTAATTATGTATGTTTGCTACTTTCAGCCCATCTGATTCCATAGAAAATAAAAAATATCGATACTGCCTGGAACACAAGTTTACTTGTTTCAGCGTCGTTCATTACATAAGCATACTGAGAAGATGACAAACAGATATATAAACAAATAATAATTGAAGATAATCAGAATAAACGTGCTCTTAAACCAATTCTATGTACATACACAGCAATGCAATGCAACTTCAGCCGGTTTTTTTGATAGCCTTAATGCCAAGGGAAGCATCATTTGCTGACAGAATTTGGTTGAAGAAGATTTAAAACAAAATATAGGCTCTCAAGGAATTGAGTCTAGTGTGTGAGATGGGTAGAATCAGCAAAATCATGAACATCAATCACGAAGTCTGGTAAATAACAACAAAGCACGGGAGGACTGCCCGGGGATTGTACACAAGCAGCTCTTCGAGATTGGAGTAGAGTCCTGCCTGGCCTGCAATGGAATCAAATCCACCTGCGACAAAGTCATCTGGATCTTGGGATTTCTGTACGCGGCCTGCGATCACTCTACAGACCAGCATTGCTCTCTTTCTCTTCCCTTTTCCCTTGGATGCCAACTCTTCGTCTTCTTCTTCCAATAACAACTGTGTGTTGTCATGAGCTTTCCCACTGCTTGCAGTGGTGTAAATCCCGGAGCCGTTGCCCTCCATCTCCGGTTTTGGAGGACTAGAAGAGAAACCGTTTTTTATGACATTGCAGATGCTGCAGTAAGGCAGGTTACATAAGCTAGAACACCCATTCATTCCCAACGAACAAGTAAACGTAGTACAGTGAAAGCGCAGGAGTTCGTTGCCATCTGCTATGGATCGGGGATGCTTCTTAGGCAGCTTGTTGGCTTTTGCTTTCACCATGTCCCTGTACTCCTCGAATTTGTTAATGGTCTTTTGGCTGTTGTGGATCTTCAGTATTCTCTCGATTTTGCAGATGGGATTTTCCTTCTTCAACCAGCTTGATTGGAATATGATCTCAACCACGGTGCGGGCCGAATCGTCTTCACTCAGCTCTGATACTATTTATGATCACAACACCAACAACAAAGGCATATCATAAATAACTCTCATGATAATATTGAATCGATATCAGCCATGCTATATATTTATTGATGTTCACAGTCTGGGCAGCCCAAAGTAGGAATAAAGGCAGATCATAAATAACTCTCATAATATAATAATATTTAATAGATATCAGCCATGCCATAAATTTATTGATGTTCGCAGCCTAGGCAAGCCCAAAGTAAGCCGAATTAAGAAATT
>JASDQU010242578.1:22356-60701 GCA_032191745.1 Picea mariana | reverse complement strand
ATGGAAGTTAAGAAATACTTGCACCCAGAAAAAGGAGAAGAAAGTGGACCACACAAATCATTGTGAACAAGCTGCAAAGGACCCGAGGCGTGCCAAGAGGCATGTTTGTCAAAACTATCCTGATGATGTTTGTTGAGAACACAACCGGCACAAACAACATCTATGCATGAAACAAGAGGAAAACCAGTCACCATCTGTTGATTACATAGTTTTTGCAATGAGCGATAGTTTAGATGACCAAACCACTCATGCCAAAGTTTGCTCAAGTCATTGCTATGAGTAGCAAAAACTGATGAAAAATATGATGACCCAAAGTTGTCAAACTTGTACAACCTGGTAATATCATCAACAATTCTAGTTGCAAGAACATGTTGAGGATCTTTTAGATCCTTGATTACAAGTTGGTGATTTGAAAACTCTATGGTTTTACCTTCACCTGAATGAGTGATTTGATATACTGATAGAAGGTTACAAGAAAGACTTGGAACACATAATACATCATTGAAATGACCATTTTCTACTTGAATTGTTCCAGATCCTTCAACATTAAGAGATATATCATCACCAATAAATATTTTCTTGGTGTTACATTCATTTAGAGTAGAAAATATGTCTCTATCTTTAGCCATATGATACGATGCTCCATAATCAATAAGCCACTCATTAGAAGTAGAAGTAGAAGTTGTATTGAAGGAGAAACCAGAAGCTGAAAGTGCATGTCCATGAGAAGAAGAAGAAGAAGTATAATCAATATTCATGTTGTGCTTCTTCATCGCTGCTTCCAAAGATGCCATCTTCTTGAAACATTTGGACTCATCATGACCATATTTATCACAAAAGTTGCAATGTATGTGAGTCTTCTAACTTTTATATTTTGCTCATTTATCACCATTAGGAGCAGAAGCTATCTGAGTGGGTTTGGGACCCTTATATTGCTTGTTGTTGTGACAAGGATGTTGCTTCTTTGGATTCTTGGGTTTATCTTTCTGATGGAAAACTAAGGATTTGTTGGAGGTACCTGTAGTGCTGATCACTCCAAGTTGTACTAGATTATCTTGCTCTCTAATCAAAGCATCAAAAAAGTTCTCAAGAGTGGGTTTTTGATCAGCTGTCCCTAAAGCCTCTTGCATGGCATAAAAGGTAGATACAAACACAAAATATGCACTACCTAGCTTAGAAAGAATAAGATAGATGAAACAATCTTCGTCTATCTTTATCTTACATTCTTCACTTAAAGTTCTGAGTGTTTTAAACTTAGATAGATAGTATTCAATGAAGGAAAAATCACTTGGACTTAAAGTTAATACTTGATTTTCTAACTTTTGTGCTCGGATAATATTGTGTTTACCAAACATAGATTCAATCTTTTCCCAAGCTTCTTTGGGTTTATCAATTGTTTGAAGGTGGAACCTTAAATCAGAAGAGATGGAAATTTCGATTAATGCACATGCTTCATCATTTCTATTATCCCATTTGGCTTTCTTATCAACATAAGTGGGTGTTGTTTCCTTTCCCAAGGTAATCCAGTAAAAGCCTTTACTTCTTAATAAATCCTCCATATGGGATTTCCATTGGAAGAAGTTGGTGCTAGTAAGTAAGAGATTACTTATAGAAGCCATATTAAATATGCAGATAATATGGATTTAAAAACTGAAACTGATGATGTGAATGGAAATATCTCGAAAAATTATGCTGTTTAAAAAAAAACGACACTTAAAACAGACTTTGGATGTGAGAGTTAGGCTCTTTTGAAAAAAAGGCATAAACGGTAACCAAATGACCACGTGGTGGTGTAAGTTGCTTTATGAAGTCACCCACTTTTTTAAAGATAAGTGGGGATCAATTTTACAATGAAGTTAATTCATGCAAAATAAATAACTCTAAAATAAAATATTAAAGCTACTTATAGTGATTCACTTTTATACTTGAAGTGAAATACACTTTACAATTTTAGCATGAACTTTTTAAAACAAAGTAACAAAAGAGAGACTTGAACTCAATACCTCTTACTTAATAAGTCAAATTTTAACCAAATGGTCTAGCAAAACATATTGAAATGTTGAGAAGGAGGATTGGGGTTGTTGTTTTTGTTGTTTTTTTTATTGTTGTTGTTGTTGTTGTTGAAGACAACCTTGGAGAGTGTGATAAAAAAAACTATTTTCACACTAGAAAAAAACTTCGTTTCTCGATGACAACAAGGGCTAGATCTCGGTTAGCTTACTCGGAAGATGCACCTTTTCCTATTTGTTTCTGATTTGCTGAGATCAAACAAGGTGCGGGGTAAAGAGTATACACAGATCTAAAAGAGTAGCAACCCAGAAATATATAATACAAAACGAAAATAAAACCAAAATACTACTCTGCAAAAAATTTAAAAATGCGTATTCAACATTTATACCTTCGAATCTGACTGTAATGGTCGTATCTTGGGAAAACGAAAACCTTTTAGAATGAAACAAAAAGTGTTCCTGAATGAAACGAGTGCTCTGGACGCAATTAAATAGTTCTCTTAGCCCATAAATGTACGTAAATGACATAAAATGGAGATGAGGCAAATCGACTTCACAATCTCGATCTACAACATGAGTGGATCTTCAAACAGGCTCTGATACCGTGTTCGACAACATAGGTATTCCAACAGAGGATGAAAACCTTCAGTAACCACTCACATAACCAGATCAAATATCAACACACTAATGTTTTCACGTGGTAAAATCCCTATGGGGAAACATCCATGGCCCCAGCCAGCGCGGTCACTTGGAACATTTTATTAATGCAAAAGAAAAATATTACAGAGAGATTTTATAAGAGAGTTTCTCACAATCGATCATCAACAAATGGCCCTCCATTCTCTTTAAATAGAGATCATGGACTAATCAGGTGTTAAGCCACAGACCAATGGTCATTAAGATCGAGGAGAGTATGAACCGTCAGATCAATCTATGTCGGGAACATATCGTGACCGTCAGATTTTCTAACTACAAATGCATACTAATGCATACTAAAGAAACACATTAAGAAAAACACTTTTACCGAATGACACATTAGACCAAGTAGATATTAACTAACTCCTAAGTGTCTGAATATCCTAAGAGTTTATTATTCAAGTAGAAATGCATTTGTTTATTCTTTCCCATTACATTTCAGATTCGGTTTGCATTCCTATTAGTTTTGAATAATTATGCTTAAGGAAATGACTATAATTGTTGTTCTAGGTAATGAAAGGGATCATCTTGTCAAGGATTAGGCTCTGATTTTGAGGACTTAGTTAATTTATTTTCTAGCAAGTAGTTAATCAATTTCATTTCAGCGTGTGTGATTTATTTTCAGCAAGTGTTGTAACACCCCAATTAGATAAATTGATGATTAATTAATTAAATTTTAGTACAATAATGAATTTATTTACCATAATTAATTATGATCATTAATTAATCTAATTGGGGTGTTACAAGTGTGGTGTGAATTTCAATTTCTACAAAAGTAATTTAGAATTTCAATTCTGGAATCATTTTTACTACACATAGTTGGGGTTTCTTCTAGAGAGAGTTGAGTCATACTCCTTATACATGTGCAGATTGTGTCTTTCTTTTCAAGCAAGTGTGATATTTCCTTTTTGAAAAAGTGTGTTTTCAATTCCTACAAGTGTTGATTTCTTTATAGCTTTGCGAAAGCTTGAGAATTGTCTATACTCTGATTACAAAATTAATCATTGATACTATGACTACAACATATAGAAAGAATAGTTGTTCTTGAATATGCAATGCACGACAATTCACAATTTATATATGAGCCTCGGTTGATAATTAAATGTATGGTCTTTCTACTTTTCTTTTTGAGAAATTAGGAACGTGATTAAAAGACCTACCATTTTTGGCGTCGTTGTCGAGGAACTATCAATGGTGTAATATTCTTTCTATTATCAATTTCATTTTTTTATGGTTTTGATAAGTTTGAATTTAGAATATTTTCTAGCATGTGTTTCCTTTCATCTTGTGAGGTGTGTTTCATTTTAAGGATTGTAGAGTAAAAGGATAGAACCCCCAAAACACCCGGTGTAGTAAGAGTCGGTCATCATACTAATCTCCTTTTCAAGTCGACAAGCAGGTTAAAGAAGGTTACAAATGATACCATGGATGCTACAACATCGTTCATGTCACTATTGTGTATTATCGTTACACCAATTGGGACAACGATGGATGCACCAAAAATACTAATCAAGAGGTACAATGGACAGCGAGAGAGGAACACAATGTAGTAAGCTATCTCACTCGATTATAACCACTCTTGTGAGCATGAAGACCAATCAGAGTAAATGCCAAAGTCTCAATATGTGGTTGTCAAGAGGAAGAAGGAATTGATGAATGAGAATTTTACTGAAGAAAGTGCAAGTGGAAGTAAAATCCTTCAAGCTTGAGTCTGGATTGATCATCAAGGTATGAGGTTAATTTCCAACAATTTTATGTAGCATCTTGGGTTTTTGATACTTTTGGTTTAATTTCATTATTCACTCATCCTACTTCCTTTCTTATCCCCTATTTTCATCACTTCTCTTTACCTTTTACTCCTATATGTTCTTCTTTTCCCTAATTAGTTACTCTTTATCTTTCCCCTTGTTTTCTTGATCTTCAGATTCCTTCTCCCATCTTAACTCGTCTTCCCCTCTTGCTTCCCTTTCCTCTTCTTTTTATTTATTATTAATTTTATTCCTACCATCTCTTCTATCCTTTCTCTTTTCATTATTTCCTCATCATCTTCTTTATCTCACCCTCTTCCTATAATTTCTCCTCCCCCTCCCCTTTCTATTCATTAAACCATACTCCTTCATTTATACCCTTTTTCCAAACCTTAATTCTCCATTGATTACCTCTTCCCACACTTAGTCTCTTCGATCTCAAGCATAATATCAAATACACACTACTCGATGGCTTGATGATGGTAATATGTTTTTTTATCCAACTTTTAAATCCATCCTCATACAAAAATCACAATTTCATGAACAAATTGTGGAAACTATTTCATGTGTAGTGAGACACTTCGTGGACTCTCTTGAATCCTCATAGTGGTTATGTCAGGATATCACTAGACCAATTTCATATTTGAGGTAATGGGGAAGTTAGTGGAATTTCACTATGGTTATTTCAATATCCCATTACTCTCATGCCACATGTTGACCAAATGTTTTATTTTTCTCTCATTCTTGATTTAGGTGTTGTTTATTTTGCAATTTTCCCCATATATTGTGTAGGTCATATCACACAATCTTAGCACTGGATACTTGAAAGTTTTGGTATGTGGATGTATTCCATTTAAAATTATATTCCTACAAACATTCACACCTATTCGGATCACCATTTGGGAGATATCGCTTATTTATTGAATTTTATGGTATGTTGGCTTAGTGAATTCACTAAAAACACAATGGGGACAGTCATATTTTGATAGACCAAAAGGGAATATTTTAAAAACATATTTATCTCCTAATTATCCCTTTAATTATAGTTTATAACCCAATTTGAATCTCTCAATTTGGATCTCAAACAAAAATGTTATGACCAAAACATCAAGTGGGTGTAGAGTAGGAAGCTCAAGGACAGAGTTAGGACAACCACTTTTTGGATGCCTAAATAGATAGATATTGAAAACTTGTTTCTAGGGTATATTATCCTATGAATATAGTTTACAACGCAATTTGAATCACTCAATTTTGATATCATATGATAAAGTTACACCCAAAATACTAACTACCTATCCTAAATCAACACTCCTAAAACTTTGTCTCCTAGGCTATTCATTGGCATACTTGACCCATCAGTTATTTTTGGATTCAAAACTTGTTTCTATTGGAGATACATATGTGAATTTAATTTCATATCCAATTTGAATCAATTCAATCTGACATCGAACGAAAAATTTGTACTTGATTTAGTGACTGTTAGTCTAGGCAGGAACTCACAAACAGCACTAGCATGCAGGTTGTTATAGATTTGGCATATCACCTTAAGACATTTTAAAAACATGTTTATAATGGAAGTATTCCTATGAATATATTTTCATTTGGATTTTTAATCACTCAAATTGGTCAAGGAATGGATAATTTATCAGTGAAATATTGTCAGGTAGTCTAAGGCAGTTGGCACTCCTCAGCAGGTATAAAATGAATTTTGCTTCGTTCATTTTTCCTTGGATTTGTTTTATAAGTAACTACTTGTCATTTTTTTGTGTATGTATTCTATTAAGAGAATATGTACACCTCTCTTCTTCCATGATATCACATTTTATTGATGGTAAATGCTAAGTTTTTTGCAGGTCTTGGGAAGACTAAGGAAGTCAATTCATGCGCAAATGATTCTTGCAGAGAAAATTTCATTCAAAAAATGGCATGCCCTCCAGACATACTTCATATCCATTTATGAGCCTATCATTTTCTATAATTATGTTGTTGCAGTGATGCTGCATGTTGTTGTTATAATACTACTACATGATTTTGTTCTTACAGTACTACTACATGATGTTGCTACTCTTGCCTTATTTCTACATTGTTGCACTAACATTTTCATCAATGTTGTAGATGGATTTAAGAACAAGAAAAATGAAGAATTTATTTGAAGATAAAGAGAAATCCAATACCCTAAAAATCAATATATGTGACCACATTACCCACATCCTTGCTGCAAATGAAGCCTTTCACAAGACCTAGTATTTATTGTTCCCATTCATTAGTACCATGGTATGTTTATGTATTTTTGTCTTCCCATTTTGGAATAATTGCATGTTGAATATAATTCCTTGTTTATGTGGTTTCTCTTGAAAATTAAACTTTTCCACTATTATCAAGCCATAGCTACAACATCATCACTACCTACTTCTTACTTCACCCATCCCTAACTGGTGCAATAAACTAACTCAACTCACTCACAATGTTGAGTTACCTTGTTTTCCTATTCCCTTCCTTAATAAATTTGATGGTGAAAACCTGTCTTAGGTGCCATCAGACCTTCGAATGTTTGAAAACCAGCTTGTTTGTGGGAATTCTTTGGGAATAAAATTTCTGACTGTGAAAACGCTTAGGGAACAGTTAGATAGATCTTGTCTGAAAATCAGCTTGCTGGCGGGCAAGGTTTGCAAATAAAATATTAAATAACAATCTCATCCAAGTTTCTCTCTGAATAAAAATTTCCAAGTTTTGTGCTCCATCATAAGGTTGTTCTAGATCTAAGTCTACAACCCATATTGTGATCCAAAGTTCCAAGCTCCACGCTACTCTTCCTTGCAAATTTTCGTTATCATTGTGGACCATATCAGATCAGGATGTTGGTACAAACATTATGGGCTTCATAGGTAGGTGTAGGTATCCTTCTTTCTCTTTTCTTTAATCACAATTCATTGAAATCTATAGATATGTATTTGGAAATTACCTATGCCTCCAATCTTGTGTTCTTTGACCTACTTCCTTACCATCTGTCATTTTTCAAGGACATAAAAAACTTCCAAATTTTTTTTTTTTTTGGGGGGGTGGTATTGCTTTACCTATCATGACCATGCCATCATCACTCTTTCCTATCCATCACCATACTTGTTCATTCCAAAACCTCCCTTTCTCCATGTTACCCATAACATAATCGTACCCATGACATAATCGTCGAAGAGCTAAAATGATACAATTGTTGCTACATAAGACATTGATGTTGTTACACAAGAACCAGTAGTAAGAAAAAGCCTTGTTTTTGTCACAAAAGAACCAATAATGGGAAGTTTTGTTGTGGTCACACAAGAACCAACAATGGAAAGTTTTGTTGTGGCCACACAAGAACCAACAGTAAGAAAAATCCCTATTGTTTTCACACAAGAACAAACAATGGGGAGATTTGTTGTTGTCACATAAGAACCAAAAGTAAGAAAAGACAAGAAATTGTTGTTGTTCCACAAAAAGAAACAAAAAAAGAAGATAATCAGTTGATACACATGGACAAGCCCAAGAAAATACTCAAAGGAAGGGATAGGCTTAACCATAAGAACCTACAATAGAAGAAGTTGGTGTAGAATCCTATACTACCATACAAATAAGAATATAGTCTCTTTATTTGAATCCTCAATGAGACAAGTTACATGAGCCTGAATGATCCAGTGCATCATGAGAACATGTTATGTATTCAGTTTGGGGGGATTAAGGGTTGTTGTGCATTCCATACTTAACACAACATTGTTTTCTTGTCCTTTCCATTTGATAGAGAATTCTTCAATTTTTGGGGGGGATAATGGAACATTTTTACCAAGAGAGGAATAGATCACACAACAATTGTGGTAACATTGAGTGGTCATGTGGCTGCAATGCCAGAAACCTAGTTGATGCAACACCAGAAATCCAATTGTTGCAACGCCAGAATGCTAGTTGTTGCAACACCAGAAAGCTAGTTGCTACAACACATTTGTTGCAACACTAGAAAGCTAGTTTCCGAAACACTAGAAATATTGTTGCCGCAACACCAAAATTTTTCTATAGAAGCCATTCCTACATAGTTTTTGGGTATGTAGAACATCATCTATGATTTTTTGGTGTGGAAGTTTGATCAACAATATTTTTTCTCAAAATATGTGCATCAGTTGGTCATGATTTTTGGTGAAGAGAAGCAATAAAATTGGATAAGTATGCTTGAAAAATTTTCAAATAAAATTAGTTTGTAGCTTGGGAGGAAATGGTCAAAGAAGTTTGTTGCAAAACCTCAAGGTTTGTTGTAACTCCATCAGATTTGTTGCAACTCCACACGAATTGCTATAAATCATTCGGAGTCTAATTTTCAATCCATTATTTGAAATGGTTTCAAGGTGATATTGGGAAAGAAGTGTTGTATTTTAGAAACATCGTCAATTGGGAAATCAGAGAGGTATCAACAAGTGGTTTTGGTCATTAGGCATTGAAAATTGGAAGCAACATTCAAATAGGTCCCTACATCTTGGTTGATATAAAGGTATTAGGTTGCATGAGGACATGCAACATATTCAGTTTGGGAGATATTATGGGCCATGGAATTGTCATCCTTTTTCCCTATTTTCAATCCCTTGTTCCTTACCCATAGCCTTGCATTAATGTTTGTTAATCCATTTAAATGTTTATATATGAGATTTAGAACCAAGGTGTTTTCCATTTCATTTCTTTAGTATTTCATATGAATTATGGTTAAATATTAGAGAAATAACATATTTTTCATTTATCGTTGAAGAATGGGTTAGTTTGTGATTGTTGTAGAACCAAACACTAGTTGTTGCAACACGTTTTCCAATTGTTGCATCACATCTTCCAGTTGTTACAACACCTTACAACAGTTGTTGCAACTCGCCAGGGAACCATTCTACACTACAATTCATTCAAAGAATGATGTTGCAATTGGAACCTTGAGCCATCGGAACCGTGATCCATGTTGTTACTACTCTATGTGACAATTATGGATCCATGTAATAATGATGTTAATCCAAGAATCCACTCAAAGAATCAATTGTGATTCCATGAATCTAGTATTACAATTATTTGGGGAATCTAATAAATGATGAAATATATTTTTATCAAATCCAAATACGATTGGGAAGATACTACTCACGATTAATGGTACACCCAAAATTAAAGGAGTCCAAATAGGAAAATGATTTTCATACAAAGATTTTGGAGTGTTGGGGATTAATTAGAACATTCTATGACATGGGTTTTGTGCAGAACGTGCCCAATTAGGTGACATGTAAGAAATTTCCCAAGAAAATGCATGAGGTGGATGGTACAAACGATTATTTGAAGGAAACTTGCCCATATTTACTATTGCATCCGTTTTTCAAACTTGTCAAATGGAGCATCCACTTCAGCAACAAAGATTTGGCCACAACTCCACATTCCTCCTTTTTCAGCAAGCTTACAGACCACAACCAATTGTGTATTAAAAAAGAATTGGTTGGGTAATTTTCCCATTCAAGGATTTTGTTGTTGTATGAATTTCATGTATGAAAAAAGCCATTTTCCTCTGCAAAAAAGGGGGACTCTTAGAGCAATGTCTGAATGATGAAGGAATAATTTATTGAGCTTTTATTTTAATTATTGACTTATAGTTTCCATAGCATTTGATTTAATTAATTTGATTTGTTTTGCAAATTTATAGTAGACTGATATATGTAATTAACTTATTTGTTCATTATATTTATTGCAATCATGACATGTTTAATTGTTATTTGTTATTTAAATTATGTAGTTTATTGTTCACGTAGAATTGTATTTGTTTATTACTTCCCATTACATTTCATATTTAGTTTTCATTCCTATAAGTTTTGAATAATTGTGTTTAAGGAAATGACTATATTTGTTGGTCTGGGTAATGAACAGGATCATGATCTTGGTAAGGATTAGGCTCTGATTTTGAGGACTTAGTTAATTTCTTTTTGAGCCAATGGCTAATCAATTTCCTTTCACCGTGTGTGTTTTATTTTCAACAAGTGTGGTGTGAATTTCAATTTCTGCAAAAGTAATTTAAAATTTCAATTTTGCAATCGGTTTTACTGCACATAGTTGGGGTTTATTCAGGAGACAGTTGAGTCATACTCATGATACCTATGAAACTTGTGTGTTCCTTTTCAAGCAAGTGTGATATTCCATTTCTTCAAAAGTGTGCTTTCAATTCCTACAAGTATGGATATATGTAGATCCTTGCCAGAGCTTGAGAATTGTTTATACTTTGACTACAAAAGTAATCATTGATACTATGACTACAACATATTGAAATAATAGGTGTTCCTGCATATACATTGCATGATAGTTTTCAATTTTTATACCAATCCCAGTCGATAACTAAATGCACAATATTTCTACTTGTCTTTCTAAGAAATTAGGAAGGTGATTAAAACACCCATCACAAACAACAACAACATCAACATGATTTATATACATGTGTGTTATATTGTTTATAGTGCACCAGTGCTATTCAAAGCACACGAAGTGGTTGTTATGTAAAACTACATTGAAAAACAATTTAATTGACAAAGTACATATGAAAACTTCCACAATTAAAGTTTTGCGTAGGTTTGGATTTGCGAAGGAAAAAACATAGGTCACTCTTCGATGTCTCTCATAATTTAGCACATGGACTCGATCCTCTACCACTTCCTCAGTGCTTTGCATCACATCTCCTACTCTGCGGGCCGCTCAAATTTCTCCAAGATACCGTCCTCATCATTAATGTGGCCATAATATGAGCCGACATCAATTCGTGTAATGAACCTTGCTAATTTTTTCAAATTTTCATTCAATTTGTTGATATGAACATTTGTTCAAACAACTTGTATGTAAAGTTATTAACCACAGGTAACATTTATGGTTGTTTATTAACAATGCCGAAGAAAGTGTGAAAAACTATACTCATCACCTATCACTCCAAAATTATATAACATTAATACATTTTTTCCATTTCATAATATTCTAATAGTAGCATAAATAAAGACTAATTTTTGGATTGTTCATTAACAAGGGGTTGTCTATAAATTAGCAGAAAATGTACAACAAACACATAGAAGAAATATAGCCCTATAGAATAAATTTGTCCAGTTGCTAGAAAGTTAATGGTTTATCAACTGATAAATATGAACTCGTTCTCAGTCTAGAAGTAAATATTCTTGCAAAAGTTCTCCAGTCTTCAATAGAACACTTAGCCACAAAAGATGATAGTGAGACTTAGCAAGGGGAATATCCTCCCACGAAAAATGAAAAATGGCGCTCCAAGAACTCATCTCACAATAGTTTGTGCCTTCCCCACACACTCTGAAAGCACCTAGCACAAGAAAAAATACCATCCCAAAGAAATGCATGACCCATCAGTGTAGCAACTCAACCCAGATCAGAGACGACTCGTCCAACATAGAGGAAATGTGCCCAACAAGGAATTGCACCTCATCCAACACTCAAATCATCTTCCAAGGAACCTAGATTCGACCTCCAACTCAAGATAAACAACCTTCAAATTCTATTTGAACTTCTCAAGGACAAATCACCCCACACTCTAGCAAACTCAACCTCTATTGGTAAACGCATCCGCCACAATGATAATCTAAACCACCACAAGAAACGCAGCTACCAAAATGATAAATACTCAACCACAATGAAGTGCATTGAAGAAATATGAATGATATCTTCCTAATGACCAACTAGGGTGGATAGTCTCACCACTGAAACCAATATAAAAAACTCTCTAGGGTTTTTCGTCCCAAGAGCCAAAGCCACAAAGAGCTCTCTCAATTCAATTTTAGAAAATGACAAGTGATTAATGAGAGAGGGCGCCCCTCATTTCCCCTTTTATTCCTTTGTTGACCCTTTTTCTCCATTTTCACCCTTTTAATAAGCTAAGTGAATTTTCATTATCTCAATAGTCACTTAGGTGCCTTTTTATTAATTTAATCAATGTCACTTTTAAAGGCTTACTTTTTCGACTTGTGACATTAAATAATTACTTAATTCGCTCTTTTTCCCCTCACTATATCCTACGGGAATCAATTAGGAAACTATTTCACTCTCCCAGAGAGTTGTTATAGCAATATTTTCCTCACCCTATGCAACCTTGTACAGAGGGCCTTTTTCCATTTCCCTATGCAGACTTTTCATCCCTTTTTGCAAATCCCAGAGCTAAAAATACATTTTTTTCCACATGTACACACCTTGCCTACTATACATCATGCATATACGCAAGTTGCACCACTACAACCCGTGTACATCGAGATTTGTGCCCAAAAATTAAAAATGGTGTCGGGTTTCCATGTCACGACATGAGATCAATGATCCTTGGCCTTCCATATACTGGAAACGTTCCAACTCGGCCCTTCAAGTTCCATTTGAAGGCTATAAATGGGCCAATTCCGAGATATGGAAATGAGGATAAAGAATTCAACTTTGAGAGAAAAGTTACTCTAGAGAAATTATCTACTTCATATTGAGTTTGTATCCCTTTGTCCTTTAAGTCTGAACACTGTGTTCAACCCCCAAGCTCTTCCCTTATTGATTGAGAACTTCATTGTCTCTCTTCTATGATCTTGACTTTGGTGGAGGAATGAAGTGGTGGAGGCCCAGCTGGAAGGAACTTAGTTTCTCGGTTCTGAACCATGCTGACATGGAAGTCTATAACTTCTTCACTTTTGTTGATCATATATTAATAGAAATACTCTTTTCCTATCGAATTAATATCTTGCAAATATTTGAATTATTATTCCATGGGAGTATTTGTTATGTATATTAATGGATTATTCTATTGAATGTGCTAACATCATATATTATCACCATATGATTGCTTTGCTTGGTTGTTGACGACTAGTTGCAGGTATATTGCTTTGGGTCAAGTGCTCCATGGTGGACTTCATCGAACATCTGGACTAGATAGGAATTTTATCTTGTCTTGCTAGAATATGCATTTATATAGCATACTTGAGAATAGAGTTGATTTCTGCAGTCATTTCCATCTATTGTGGTTTTCTCTAGCCATAGATATATTTTCCCACAGTCGCATATAACCTCACGTATACGTGACTCGATGAATGGTAGCTCACGTACACTGAAATACTCAATTTTCTCCCTAATTTACTCAAATTTTGAAACCTAATTTAAAAATCTAATCCACTAGAAAGAAAGAAGAGGGGAAGAGGAATTATCTGGTCCAGACGGTTTCTAATTTTTTCGCCCGACGCTCCCGCAATCAGCAGTTGAAGATCGGAGGTATTTTTGTCCAATTTTCACTATTTGGGTAAAAAGTCAAAATGACATAGTAAATTTTGGTTTTGTTACTATTTATAGCAGTTTTTACCCACTTTCTATAGTTTTGAGCCATTTTTTCTCCTAATGGGCTAATATAGCAATGGATTGAGTTGGATTTTGTAGTTTTCACCAAGGATTCTTACAGATTTCAACGTTATGTTGATTATTCATAACCACGAGCAAGTATTTTCACTACCCAGCATATAGGATAGGTATCCATTCCACCATGCACGTTTGCATCGTCCTATAACTGTCACTCATATGCCTTAGGTACGAACCCATTTGTTGTGACACAAAAGCTTCCATATTCTATAAGACGTGTCGTTATCAAGTGGTAGAGACTTACCAAACATGAGTACCCTAGTTAGATCCTTTGCTTCATTTGGTGCCAATGGAAATATTTTTTCCATAGGACTGGGAGTCCCTTATAGCTAATACATGACTTTATACTGAGCCTCAATTATCACTCATAAACATGCTTCCCTATACCTAGAGGACTCCCAACTGAGTTTAATTTAAGCTATTTTCCATCTCTTCTTCAAAAAGCGAAAAGATTGCCGAGTGAACTTGTCTCTTTCACACTTGTAAATTGGATTTGAAAGGATGTCTATTAGGTACAAGTTTATCCCTTTTTCAAACCAAGTAGACTAAAATCATGAAAAAGGACATTTTTGGCGTTAAGTTGTGATTGCATCTCATGCCCTTGCTTGCAGTATTGAGCCTATAGTCGGTTCTCACTTTGCGTTATAAACTGTTTTCCTTAGGAGTTTTTGCATCCTCAACTAAGAAGAGCCTCATTTATATCCTTCGCAATTTGACACCATATACCCAAGAGGGAACATTCCCTCGAGTGTCCATCTATCGCATGCATATCCTTGCATTGAGCATAGGTATGTTCCACGGCTGGAACTAATTTTTCTTACTTGCGACACTCGTTTCCTCCTCTGTATCATAACATTCATTTGACTATGAAAAAACAAAAAAACGACGAGTGGGAAGGGAGTATTATCTTATATTGACAGCAGTCGTGTCGCCTTTGAATAGAGCAAAAAGTTATTGAGTCCATTTGTCATCATAATTTTGGGTTGAGCATGGACTTAAGAAGCTAATCTCGTTACAAAGAGTTTTCTCCACCGACTAGCTACTCTTCCAGTCCCTATGGATAATTTCATTGATGCCTCCTGCATCTTATGGTTTCATGATTGAGTATATGTTGTCAGAGTCTTCCATATGTCTCATTCTCTTATTCAAAGGAAGTCTATCAACGTGTGTCGTCCATTCCTTAGAACTCTTGACTTTTCATGTCGACCATACCCTC
The DNA here is from genome assembly GCA_032191745.1 of Picea mariana. Taxonomy (NCBI): domain Eukaryota; kingdom Viridiplantae; phylum Streptophyta; class Pinopsida; order Pinales; family Pinaceae; genus Picea; species Picea mariana. Next base: position 45,618 of record JASDQU010242578.1, on the reverse strand, counting down.
AGTTTTTCTCAGAATCACATGATGTTGTAGTCCTATCACGCACCCTAGTCCTACTTTCATCATCGGTAGGTAACCTTGAACCCAAGAGTTGACATTTCATCATTGGTCATTGACTGATTTGTTTCCCTTATGTTCGACGGCAAGATATCTATTCACACATTGGGATTCATGAAGTATCTTGGATTCCATTAGCCTTATTGGTGGTTTCCTATCCTTTGTCAATAGTTTTCCTCATTGGCTGCTATTTAGAGGGTCTTTTTTGTGTACCCCTTGCACTTGGCACACGCGAAATACGCACAGGGTCATTGGTTCGTGAACATGTTCTTCATTTTATTTCCTCCAAATCATGAAGCTCCTGCTTTGTACCTCATTTTGAATGATGAGAGATGCCTTAATTCTCTCCTTTCGGTGGGTCTCCTTCCATCGAATTCACCTCATCTATTTTGGAAATGAGACCTAAAGTCCTATGAGTAGCTTGAGGCTTGCAGTCATTAGTGGCAGGTTCTCTCACCATCGATAGTTGGGAATACATCAATGTTTCCTGATCTATGGATTCTTCAAGTGTTCGACCCCGAATCCTTTATTCGCACTTGTAATAATGCACTCGATGCCTTGATACCTACTTTCATCATTGATAGGTTGTCTTGCGTTTGTTAACAGTATACCTCTATGATCGGTAATCAAACGATGTCCCATTGTGTTTTACCTCAACTCATTTATTCACATGATGTAGACTTGCACTTTTGGCGGATTGTGTAGAATACTTGAAGACATCAGTATTTGTCCGCAACTTTCCTGAGTTGTTGCTTCCTTTTCATTGGGCCAGTACCTATATGACTTCATTGATCATGGGAGATCATATTTTACTCCATGGTATACATATATCTTTAGATTTATTTTGATACCAGTTCTATTGGGCCTTGTTCATGACTATGACACCCTATCACATGTAACCGCATTTATATTTTTCTATTCATAGCCACAAATAGTTTTTTGGTATAGTTTTACATGGATCTGTAGTGTAATTCAAATTGGCAGCCATGTATGAAAAGTTAGTGTAGAATGTAATGAGCAACTAGTTCTTCCACCCAGTTCCCCATCACTCCACTTATGAGTTTTTATAATGTATTTCGGCCATTGCAAATACTCCTCTAACCTCACACAATAGGGGGCATCTGTTATAGAAAGATTTACCTCACCCTATGCAATATTGCACAGAGGGCCTTTTTCCATTTCCCTGTGTAGAATTTTCATCCTTTTTTGCAAATCCCAGAGCTAAAAATACATTTTGTTTCCACATGTATGCACATTTCCTACTATACAACATGCGTATACACAGGCTGCACCACTATAGGCCGCGTACATTGAGATTTGTTCCCAAAAATGAAAAATGGTGTCAATTTTCCATGTCACGATAGGAGATCAATGATCCTTGGCCTTCCATATATTGGAAATGTTCCAACTCGGGCCTTTAAGTTCCATTTGAAGGCTACAAATGGGCCAATTTAGAGCTATGTAAAGGAGGATAAAGAATTCAACTTTGAGAGCAAAGTTACTTTGGAGAAATTATCTACTTCATATTGAGTCTGCATCCCTTCGTCCTTTAATTCTGAACATAGTGTTCAGCCCCCAAGCTCTTCCCTTATTGATTGAGACTTCATTGTCTCTCTTCTATGAGTTTTCCTTTGGTGGAGGATTGAAGTGGTGGAGGCCCAGCTGGAAGGAACTTCGTTTCTCGGTTACGAACTGTGCCGACACGGAAGTCTGTAACGTTTTCACTTCTATTGATCATATATTAATTGAAATACTATTTTCCCATCCAATTGATATCTTGCAAATATTTGAATTATTATTCCATGGGCGTATTTGTTATGTATATTAATGGGTTATGCTATTGAATGTGATAACATCATATATTATCACCATATGCTTTCTTTTCTTGGTTGTTGAGGACTATTTGCAGGTATATTTCTTTGGGTCAAGTGCTCCATGGTGGACTTCATCGAACGTCTGGACGAGGTAGGCCTTTTATCTTGTCTTGCTAGCATATTCGTTTATATAGCATACTTGAGAATAGAGTTGATTTCTGTAGTCATTTCCATCTGTTGTGGTTTTCCCTATCCATAGAGATATTTTCCCCGTAACAAGAGCTCATTTGGAAATGGACATTACAGTCCTCCCTTCCGAATATTGTATGTCCTCAAGAAAATGAAAAGTTGGATGCTACAAGATCTGGTCACTTTCTCATGTGGCATCCTCTACTGGAAAATATCTCCATCTGATGAGGTACTCTCGGAACACCATGTTTCACAAATTCCTCTCTCGAACCTCCAATACCTCCTCAAGAACCTATTGTCAAAGTAGTGACCTGTTGTCCCAATGCCTTTTTTAGGCACGAAACATGAAACACATTTTGTATTTTTCTTCCCTCTGGCAACTCTAGTTCATAAGCCACCTCACCAATCCTCTAAATCACCCTGTAGGGGCCATAAAAACGTGGATTAATCTTTTTTGCACCACTTTTCTTCAGTTAAGACTACCTATATGGTTGTAGCTTTAGAAATATCAAGTCTCCCACTTCGAAGGTGTGTTCGACCCTGTGCCTGTATGCATAGATCTTCTGTTGGTTTTAGTCCATCTGTATATTGTCCTTGAGAACTTTGAGTATGTCATGGATCTCCTAGATATAGTCCTTGTCTTTGGGAGCCTTGCTATCCCCAAATTCCAAGTCAAAAAAATAAGGATCACCATAACCATATAATGATTGGAATGGTTTCATACCGATGGACATGTGATAAGTGGTGTTCTAGAAGTGTTCCCCCAAATGAAACCACTTCACCCATGCCTTTTGTTTCCCAAACATGTAGTTACATAAATACCCTTCTAGCCACTTGTTCACAATCTTTGTATGTTCTTCTATATGAGGGTGGTAACTAGTGTTGGGAGACAACTCTATTCCAGCCAACCTAAGTAACTCCTGCCAAAATGCACTAAGGAAATTGTTGTCCCTGTCACTGACAATATACCTCGATAACTCATGGAGTCTAAATACCTCTCTAAAGAACAACTATGCTACATGTGTTTCCTTGTATCCAAAGGATATGGAAAAGAAATGTGAAAAAATTTTCAACCTATTGACCACCACATTTATGCAGTCTCTTCCCTGTACCCTCAATAAACCTATGATGAAATCCATAGATATGTTTTCCCACTTATTCTCTAGGATGGGAAACAACTATAGTAATCTTGCAGGATGGGTTTTCTCTAACTTGTTCTATTGATAAGTCACACACTCTCTCACATGCTTCAATACATCATCTTTGAGGCCCTTCCAAGTGAACCTCTCCCTAATCTTCATGTATTTTTTAAATTATCCTCGATTACCTGCCAATGGTGCATTATGCATAGCCTCTATGAGTTTTTTCTTCAGTGTAGATTCTAGGACTAAGTATATACGGTCTTTGTAGTAGATGATGCCATCCACCAATTTGTACATGTCATCCTGTACATTGCAATCCATCAACTCACAAGTAAATTTGTTCTTGGAATACTCCACCAAGAGATGGGATTTCCAATCAGCTGAAATATACACAAGTGAGCATATATCCTATTTCATAGAGAAAGCATCAACAACTGCATTGTTCTTCCCTTTTACATACTCAATGTCGAAATAATATGTCTACATTTTTCTATCCCATTTATGTTTCCTTTCATTCAAGTCCTTTTTCCCCCAAAAGTGCCTCAAGTTATTGTGGTTTGTCTTAACCACACATTTTCCACCTACCAAGTATTGTTTAAACTTCACCAAGGCATGCATTATGGCGAGAATTTCCTTGTCATAGATGGAGTAGAGTATCTCCAACTCTGTAATATTTTTACTATATTATGCTATCAAATGCCTCTACTACATCAAGACTTCTCCTCTCCCCTCACTCGATTCATCACACTCAAGAATAGAGGGATGAGTGAAGTCAGGAAGTGCTAAAACAGGGTAAGTGCTCATCACTTCCTTCATCTTGTCTAATATACTTTGAACCTCATCAGTCCACCTAAACACCCATTTATTTGTGAGGTCTATGAGAGGTGCAACCAAATGTGAAAACCCCTTCACAAATCGTCTATAGTAGCTGTAAATCCCAAAGAATCCTCGCAGGTGTGTGATATTTTTGGGTGGTGTCCAATATAATATATCATGTATCTTCTCCCTATGCGCTTGCACTCCCTGTGCATTAACCACGTATCCCAAGTATAGGATCTATATCATTCCAAAATCACACTTTGACTCTTTGGCATATAGTGATTGTTCCTCCATAATGCTCAAGATCTCCTCCAATTGCGCCAAGTGTTCCTACCATGTCTAGATATATATCATAAGATCATCAAATAATACTAATAAAAGCTTCCTCAGTTTAATCTTGAATATATGGTTCATGCAGGAATAAAAGGTGGTTGGTGCATTGGTTAGCCCAAATGGCGTGACCAGAAACTCATAATGGCCATAATGGCATCAGAAAGCATTTTAGGGAATATCCTTCTCTCTAACTTTGATCTGGTGATAGCCCAATCAAAGATAAATCTTTGAAAAATATATTTCCCCATGCAACTCATCCAAAATATCATCAATCATGGGTATAGGATACACGTTATTGATTTTATTTTTATTAAATTCCATGTTGTCAATGCACATCCACATTGTGTCATCCTTCTTCTTTACCAACACTACAAAACAAGTGAATGGACTAGAACTCAACCTGATATTCCCCATCTCTAGCAGCTCCTTAATGACCTTTTCAATCTCATCCTTGAATTTCTTTGGATTTCTATAGGGAGTGGTGATCACAGGTTTGGATCGCTCTTCCAATTCAATAGTGTTCTCAAATCCTTTGTCAGGTGGTCTCCCTAGAGGTATCTACCCAAAGACTCGGTCGTGTCTGCTCAACGGTGCCTATATGTCTGTATGATACTGGTGGTTGTTGTCTAAAGGTTTCTCAGTAGTGATCAAACACTATGTTGCATAAGAAACATACCCATGTCTGAAAATACACTCCATACATTTAGCTGAGACATGCCTCTCAAGACCACCTTCCTACCATCTACTGCTTTGAAATCCATCTCCATGGCCTTGTAGTCAACCAATTTTTTTCCTATGGAAACAAGCCTTTGGACACCCAATATGACATTGGTGTCTTGTAACTCAAATACATAAAAGTCATCGGTCACTACGTAATTTCCCAATGCTAAGCATAATTGTGTAATTTTTTGTGTGCAAGGCATAACGCACCCACCGACTACTACTACATCAAATCCCTTAAAATCCATTGCAGGAATGTCCCTCTTAGCCACCAAGGCTGAGTCAATGAAATTGTGGGTTTCCCCACCATCAATAATTAATGTGACTCGTTGAACCTATACTACACCCCAGATCCTGAGGTGTGAAATCTGGAGACACTTGATAGAGTGGCAATATCTCCACCCTTGATCTCCTCATGTTTCTACTCCTCAGTTGATTTATCCTACTCATTGTCCTGCAATTTCTCTGCATCTTCCTCCTCCTCACTATTTGAGAGAACCTCTATATAATGTGCCTTTCCCTTTCCCATACACATGTGCCCGGGCTCCCAAGGGTCCTTGTAGTTGAATCAAAGCTTATTTCTTCTCAACTCATTACGATTTGCCTCATCCAACTTCTCCTTAATTTTTCCCTCTTTTTGAAATTTTTTCTTATCTTTATTTTTCTAAGGAACGAAAGGTTTGGAGAATTTTTTTGTCTTTGGGACCGCAGCCTCCATGTCTTGTGTCATGATAATGGCATCCTGAAGAGTCTCGAGCTTGAAGGATTTTACCCAACCACGCAGTGGCTCAGATAAACCCTTTCATGTGAACAACATCACCAACCTATGCTCAGATACATCTGTCATTGTGACTTCATGTATACAAAACTTTTTGATGTAAGAATCCAGTGTCCCAACCTATTTTAATTGTGCCAAATTCCTAAAGTGTATCTCTGGATCCTTTCTTTCAAACCTCTCCATCAATGTTTGTGTGAATTTTGGATAAGAGGTGATGTTGGCATGTCCTAGAGTGACCAATCCATGGTACCACCACTAGTGGGCCTTCCATCCAAATGCAATGTAGCGAATTTAATCACTTATGCCTCCGAAATGGTGTTAAGCTGGAAGTAGGTGTCCAAATTTTGAACCCAAGATATATTTGTGGATTTGCTTGAACCATCAAAGGAGGGAATGGTGAGCTTCCCAATCTTTCTCATGAGATCAATGTTTGGTTGACTCCTGTTGACCTCCCTTGGTGTGTTCATGTACTTGATATTGTAGTATTCCTGTAGTGACATGGTCACCTGGAAATCCTCTCCCATAGCCTGATACTCCCTCCAATAATCATAAAAGGTCTTACCCTGAACTTGCTACCCTTGATTACCTGTTTGTTGGTTTCCCAAGAAATGAGGCATAAGAGGCTTGGGAATTATTATATCAGTGTTCTTGGTGCCAAATTGTGCAGGAACATGATTGTTTCTTCCCTCTACATGGTTTCCATTATTCCCATTGGGATCCCTTGCACCATTGTTTCCCATGTTGTTTCCATTAGGGCCTCCATTACCATTTTTACCCCCTTGGTTTTGGTTTTTCCATTAGTGCCTTGATCCTAATTTTAAGGGGGTATATTGTCTAAATTCGGATGCAAAAGTCATAAAGATATAAAGATAATAGATTTCTCATGTGGATCAAGGAGATGCCCATATCCTCATTAATTAATTGGGCTAACAAGTTTCCCATATGGGTCAAAGAGAGTCTCACCTATCCATTATTATATTGGGTTTTAGTTTCCACTACTTAGTTAGTTGGGTAGTTAGATATATTATTATAATAATAGAGACTCATTTAATGAATTCTTTACATTATTGTATTGGGTTTTATTTTCCACTACTTAGTTAGTTGGGTATTTAGATCTATTATACTAATAATAGAGAATCATTTAATGATCTATTTTTTACTTTGTCTAATGGACCATTTTGTAATGTTATATAAAGGCCTAGCAAGCCTTCTCATAATATCAAGTTACTCATTTTGGCTTCTCTCATATTTTTTTAGTGTTCATTGTGACATTAACTAGCTCTGAGTGATTTACTGGTAATTAGTTTTAGAGGTGAGGCTCCTCTTTGAGCCTCACCTCCCAAGTACTTCATTTACATGTTTTTGCCCATGCTTATTTTCATGCAATATTTCCACATCTAAGCTCCTCATGTCTTGGCATTCACGCCATCCAGATATCAACCCCCAAGATCTAGATCAGTGGTATCAAAGTGGGTACACTCTCCATCGAAATAAGGGTTTGAAGCATGTTGTGGGTTCAAACATTTGTAGCAATCACCAACCTCCTTTTGGTACCATTGGAATCCATTTTTTGGGTCATACACTGTAAGCATCACAGTTGGTCCACATGCACTATGGGGATTTGTTTTTACCCTCAGATCTTCGTTCACCATTACAAGGAGAACCATACATGGATTCACTACATTCATACATGGATTCACTACATCTATACATCGATCCACTACATCCATTTGTTTGCTGCATTTTCAACAAATTTGCAGGTTCCACAACCTCTACAACAACCCATGTTGCTCTACAAAACCTTGGCATCCTTTGTATCTCTCTACACTAAGCCAAATTCAAAGGGATGTTACAACCTCTACATACCATTTCAGAGGCTCTGTCATAGCTCATTGGAAATATCTCAAATGGGTATTTCATAGAATCTCATTTGGCTTATTGGTTTGAGAGATATCATTGATTGAATCTCAACATGTATTTGACCTAATGAGGCCGTGCATACCACCATATTCAATGGGATTTTTCTTCTTGCTAAAGAAATTACAGAAGGAGTTCCATATAGTTTTGGAAATATCTCTTCAATATCTCAAATGGGTATTTCACATAATCTTATTTTGCTTCCTAGTTTTATAGATATCATCAATTGAATCTTAGCATGTATTTGACCCAAGGAAACCATGCGTACCACCATATTCAACGAGATTGTTCTTCCTTCTCAATAAACTACAGAAGGATTTCCACAGATGTATGGAAATATCTCTTCAATATCTCCAATGGTTATTTTATAGAATATCACTTGGCTTCCTAGTTTGAGAGATATCATCAATTGAATCTCAGCATGTATTTGACCCAAGGAGGCCACGTGTACCACTATCTTCAAAGGTCTTTTTCTCCCTGCTCAGAAAACACAGAAGGATTTTCACATGTCATTCGAAATATCTCTTCAATATCTCAAATGGATATTTCACGATATTTCATTTCATTTTCTGGTTTATGAGATATATTTGTTTGAAGCAACACATGTCTAAAACTAGCGTGGCTGTGCGCCCTTCAAATTTGGCATGGTTTTTCTCACTCCATGGGCCACCTCAAAACCAATTCCATATACCAATAGAAATATATCGTCAATATCTCAAATGGGTCTTCTTCAGAATTGCATTTCATCACATGTAGCAGAAGTTATGAATAGATTTGCAGAAGGATGTTCAAAGCTCCCAAAGTCACAATTTTTCCATATTATTTTTTAAAATTTTGGGATTCTTAAAAAAATATTTTTCTACCCATGTATAATGCCATTGTCAATTAGGTTATGGGTAAACCACATACCCATGGTTATGGGTCAACCAAACAAAAACCTTCTCTTCATTGGGTATTTTCACATTGTAATCATAATGGTACCATAATGGGGTTTCTCGTTTTAGCATGGATGAAATGATGGGGACCATCATTTTCTAAGGGGGGAGGAATGATTCGAATTTATAAATTCGGATGCAAAATTCTTAAAGCTATAAAGCTAATAAATTTCCCATGTGGATCAAGGAGATTCCCACCTCCTCATTAATTAATTGGGGTAACAGGTTGCCCATATGGGTCAAAGAAAGTCTCACCTCTGCATTATTGTATTGGGTTTTATTTTCCACTACTTAGTTAGTTGGGTAGTTAGATATATTATTATAATAATAGAGACTCATTTAATGAGTTCTTTACATTATTGTATTGGGATTTATATTCCACTACTTAGTTAGTTGGGTAGTTAGATCTATTATACTAATAATAGAGACTCATTTAATGAGCTCTTTTTTACTTTGTCCAATGGACCATTTTGTAATTCTATATAAAGGCCTAGGAAGCCTTCTCATAATATCAGGTTACTCATTTTGGATTCTCTTATATTTTTTAATGTTCATTGTGAGATTAATTAGCTCTGAGTGATTTACTGGTAATTAGTTTTACAGCTAAGGCTTCTCTTTGAGCCTCACCTCCTGAGTACTTCATTTACATGTTTTTGTCCATGCTTCTTTCCATGCAAGATTGGCACATCTAAGCTCCTCCTCTCTCGGCATTCAAGAAATCCAGATCTCATCCCTCGAGATCCATATCATTTCTCCATTACCATTGTTACCTTCTCAAGCACAAATCACCCCACACTCTAGCAAAATCGACCTCTATTGGTAAAACTCAGTTGCCACAATGATAATCTCAGCCACCAAAAGAAAATTAGCTACCAAAATGATAAATACTCGGGCACACTGAAGTACTTTAAAGAAACCTAAGAGATATCTTCCCAATGACCAGATAGGGTGGATAGTCTCACCACCGAAACCAATCTCAAAACCTCTCTAGGTTTTTTTCGTCCCAAGAGCCAAAGCCAAAAAAAGTTATCTCAATTCAATTTTAGAAAATCACAAGTGAATAATAAGAGAGGTCACCCCTAATTTCCTCTTTTATTCCTTCATTGACCTGTTTTCTCCATTTTACCCTTTTAATAAGTTAAGTGACTTTTCATTATCTCAATAGTCAATCATGCTCTTTATTAATTTACTCAATGCCACTTTTTAAAGGGTTAATTTTTTTCCTTGTGGCATTAAATAATTACTTAATTCCCTCTTTTTCCCCTGACTATATCCTATAGGAATCACTTAGGTTATTCCATCAATCTCCTAGAGAGATCATTTGGAAAGGTACATTACAATTCGCTTCTAAATCACATACCTACACCTCCTATTCCTCACCTCGAGGGGGCTTATCAAATATCTCTTTAGGGATGAGGAGGAATTTTCTATCCCCAAAGTATCTGTAATCAGGGCCTTTTCCTGTGAAACTGGGAACATCAACTTCATTCCCTTCCAATTCCATCATCTTGGCCCCTACTTTGGCATAATTAGGATTACCAAGCTCTAAGGTCAGAGATTCCCAGATCCCCTCTGTCCTGTTCAACAAGAAAGGACCCTGGTGGATGTCTAAATTATAACACTATGTCAAGATCAAGAATGACCTAAGCTCCATATTGTATATTTAATAGAAGTTAAGAAGCACATTTGGAAAAATAACCTATGATCCATAATCTTTGTCAGCATGCCTTATCGCTAAATATTAAGCATATCCTTGGCCTTGACCTGCCCCTCCATGAGATCATCACTCGTTTACTTACTGAGAAGTTAATAATGTTTCTTCTTCTCCACAACCATGCGCTCAATCACTTTATCATCCAAAAGGGGCACATGGGAAACAAACTTTAACTCTCTCTATTGTTGGTTTCCCTTGTCCTACTCTCCCATTTCTTCTGCCACATGCCTCAAATAATATTGACTTAATGGAAATGACCTCACCTCTATTGATCGTCAACCTATCCTCCCTCTAGATATACTTAATCATCTATCACTCCCTTATTGCTCTAGCTCGCACTCCTCCTCCATGGGCTCCTCAAATTTCTCCAAGATATTGTTCTCATCATCCTTGTAACCATAATAAATGGCGCCAATTATCTTGTAAATCGCATACATATACCTCCTTTTCTTCTCTTTGGAGGGGCTTAACAAATATCTCTTTGATATAAGGGAGGAATTTCCCAGCCGCACTTGTACAAATTATTGCTCGAAGATGGCATGTTACAATCTTCCAACAACCAATTGTACAAGTGTGGCTAGGAAATTCCTCCCCAACATCAAAGAGTCATTCGATAAGCCCCTCTAAGGAGAAGAATAGGATGTCTAGGTATGTGATTTACAAGTGATTTCACACTAGTTATTATGGAAACAGGGATGACAAGAATGGTATCTTGGAGAAATTCGAGAAGCTCGCAAAGGAGAAGATGTAGGCCAGAGCATTGAGGGAGTGGTAGATGTTCAAGTCTATATAGAGGGAGGCCAGTTTGACAATCAAGAGCAATGAGGTAGTTTCCATTAAGTCCATCCTATTCGAGGAATATGAGGATGTGATGGAAGAAATGGGAGAGAAAGAAAAGGGAAACCAGTAGTAGAGAGAGCGAGAGTTTGTTTCCCATGTGCCCCTTTTGAATAATAAAGTGATCAAGTGCATGGTTGTGGAGGATAAAAAACATGATGAGATTTTTATTAAGTACACGGGTGAGGATCTCATGGAGGAGAAGTCCGAGGCCAAGGAAATGATTAATATTTAACAATAAGGCATGCTGGCAAAGCTTATGGATTATCAATTATTTTTCCAAATATGCTTCCTAAATTCTATTAAATTCTTGAATTCTATTAAATATACAGAGTGTTATAATTAATACATCCACTAGGGTCATATCTTGTTGAACAAGAAAAAGGGGCACTAGGAAGCACTGATCATAGAGCCTGGCAGTCCTAATTATGCCAAAGTAGCAGCGAAGATGATGGAATTAGAATGGAACGAAGTTGATGTTCCTAATGCCATAGGAAAGGGCCCCATTTATAGATACTTCAGGGGTACAAATCCATCCCCATCCCCAAATATCTATTCGTAATCCCCCTCGAGCTAGAGAAGAGGAGGTGTAGGTATGCAATTTACAAGAAAATTAATGTCAGTTCATGTTATGGCTATAGGAATGATGAGGATGGTATCTTGAAGAAATTTGAGCGGCCCACAGAGGAGGATATGTGATGCAGAGCACTGAGGAAGTGGCATAGGATCGATTCCATGCACTAAATTATGAGAGGCACTGAAGAGTGACCTATGTTTTTGCCTCCGCAAAGCAAAACCTCCACAATATTTAATTGTGGAAGTTTGAATATGTAGTTTGTTAATTAAATTGGTTTTCTTATGACTGCTTATGTTGTTATTGTTTCTACTGCGCTCAGTGTCATCGACATATATGATTCACATAAAATCCATTTTAGGCACATATATATAGATAAAATGAATTTAAAATATAAAACAAAAACACATATAACTAATTCGTATTTATTAAAAACTGAAAATAGTTTTTGTTTGAAAAAAAAGTAAAAATGTAACCAGTGCTATTAATAAACACATATCCACCGTGTCTAGTGCTCCTTATCAGACATAAGGCATAGAATAGAGATGTGTTAAACATAATGCATTAGTGCGTCGTTTTTATTCCAGCACCGATATCTATAGCGGTGTGTTATGGTATATATATCACACCAATTAAAAGTTATTATTAAATGACGTGGTATGCTTGGTTATATTAAACGCACTGAATCTTTATGTTAATTTGAGAAAAGGAAGATTTACACTAGTGCATTGTCTTTTCATGATGCATAGTTAATGAGCGCATTTTAAAAGACGCATCAGAATCATAATTTTTAAACAATTTTTCCTAGTACAACTTACTTAACCACCCCGGTGCGTTTCATTTAAAGTAACACACCACACTCCATTTCAGCTTTGTATGCATTGATACTTTTGTGTTTGTATTATAGAACACCATCTATGGGGCATACCATAAAACAAACCAATATGTTAAATGATTATGCATTTTTCTCATTGTGTTGTAGAATACATCACCGATGAATTTTATTTATTTGATGCACCGCTGAGAAAATTTTGTTTCAAAAACTTTGTGGTGTGTTTGATTAATAGAACACACCAATGCGTTTATCTCAATTGGCACACTTCCTAGCATCTTAGCAGTGCTTAAAATAAGACACATTATGATGAAAATTTGTGAAAATTCGTCCCAGTGTCGTGCTCTTTACAACACAGGTGCATTGCTTTGATCCAACCGTACCAACTAGTGAAAATGTTGTATGTGAACTTACACGATGTGATGTGTTAATATAAATGCACTGGTGCTACCATGTTATTGGAGAATTCACGTTTTGTTTAACGATGTGTTATGTTTTCAAGAGCACCAATTATAGGGTATCCACCAAAACAAAACAATACAACGGTGCATTTGGTTAACATAAACACACCATCAACCCAATTTTATGAAATGTGCACACATTGGTGCATTTTCTCTTATGGAAAATACCGATGTGTTATAGTTTCTAGACCACCGACTTGATTTTTATCGGGGCGCCATATAGTATAATGTATTGATGTGATTTCTATCAGTATGGGCACTACTCCATTATATTAATTCATTGCAAATTAAGCAGTGCAATTTGTTATTAGGAATGCACCAGGGAAACTGTGTTATAGAAGCACTATCATTTTTTTAACGGGGTGTTGTGAATAGTAGAGCACCGGCCAGAGGGTCTCAAAGGAAACACTCTGCAATGTCAAATCGATTAATATGTGTTCCAATGCGAAGATATTAGTTGCACCGGTGCATTTTTTTAAATTGGTTGCATAGCTTAGTTATATTTCTTGTGTCATTTTTTAATGGTGCACTTGCTTAAATTGAATGCACCGGTGCGTCAGAGTTATAAAAGCACTAACATGTTATTAACTGGGTATTTTTCTCTATAACGCACCAGACATAGGTCATTTATTAGGAAGAACAGTAGGCGTTGCTTATTGTTAAGTTAAAACTTGGTGCACCGGATGTGGTGCGTACTATTAAGTTAGCACAAGATGCACTGTGTCGGGGTGAGCTTAATTGAAATTGTGCACTGCGTGCAGACGGAAAAAAAAAATTGAAAAAACTCCCAAATTTCAAGCTACATTCAAATTTTAAACTCATGAAAATGGAAATGGGAAGGTAATAAACAAATTACCAGGACTCTAATGTCCTAAGGAGGCATGCAGGTTCCACCATTGAGAGGCAATGAAAATTCATGGTAATTTCAAAAAACAGAAATGTGTGGAATATCAACTGATGGAGCTATCCAAATAACTTAGAAGCATTGTAAGCAAGGCGTCTGTGAAAATAGAGTAAGAATTGGTGCTTGCTTGAGATATTGGAAGCAGTAGATGAGGTGTCAAAATGAAAATCGGTCTGGTAATTTCTTATTATTTAACCTTATCGTGGTGCGCCATTGGATATTTTGTACACACTAGTAAGTAATATTCAATGGTACTGGTGCGCTTTTATTGATGCTTGTTATTTTTTATAAATTATGACTATGTTTTTGAAAATCTACGCTTTGGTGCGTTATGTTTTAGTTGAGTACCGAGGCAAATGTACCATATAGGCGCACCGACAATTTTTTTTTTCAAAAAACCTCTAACCGCTCACATTCGCTAAGAACCTCTGCTATGAGCAGTAATGGTGTGTTTGATCATTTTCTTACCAGTGCGGTATTTTTCTATGTGCACCATGACGTATAGTATTGATAGGCGCACTGAAAAAAACCTCTGCAAAATTTTTTGATCGCTAGAGTCCACTAACAACCTCCACTATGAAAACTAATGGTGTGTTTGATCATTTTAGCACCGATTTGGTAGTTTTTTATGTCCACTGGTGTGTATAGTACTAAAAGGTGCATTGAAAAAAACCTTCGTAAAAAACTCCATGGCCAGCCTCCGTTATCAACCTCCGCTATAAATAGCTAAGGGACATTTTTTTCAGGGAAGTTCCATAAAAAACTCTATAAGAAGGTGTTATCCTTGTAGTGTCTTAGTTTATCTCCCTCTTGAATCAATATCCAAATCCAAATTATGAGGAAGGAAGCGATGAAGATAAAAATGGGTAGGTGGCAGCAAATGAATTAAAAAATAAATACATCACAACAGTAATCTTATTTTTCAGAAAATGTGACAGTGCATAGACTTGAGGTGTCAAGAGCCTCTAATTCATCCTCAACCATAATTTTGTTTTAAAAAGTCGGTTCCAAAAATGAAGGTATTCATTCATCATTCAAGGACCATAAAGGTAGTAGCTAAGGACTTTAGAAAGGGTTAGTAGGTTAGGATTTTTTTTGGTAGCGAATGGGTTGTGTTTTTCTTGGAGAATGAGCTTGAGGGACCATTCTTTTGTAAATCTATGAGTCAGAGAACCTTTTGTTTTGGGTTCACCTCTCATTTCAAATAGATCCATTTTTTCTTTCCTATTTTTTTTGTTAAGATTTCTCATGTTTTCATCTTTGTTCTTCTTAGTCAACCTATAATCTGTAGTCATAGATACATATGTTGAAAACATTAATTTGGTATGACCACCACTATTGTTAATCAAAAATTGTTTACAGGTTACTTTGCAAGTTTTTTATTGTTGAATTCATTGTTGTGACTAGCTCTTTCACTCATTCATTTTGTTGGATTCATTATCTTATGTCCAACAAACTATCCTTCTTCATTTTAGATTAACAGTGACTTCCTCACTCACTACTAAGCCTGATATCTTATGTCCTTCTCATTTGTTTCACCTGTCATTACCATATTTTGTGCTCTATTGGATGAGACTATGTGCCCAATGGATTAGGCTTCTGATCATATAAATTTAAATCATTTATTCCAATTAGATACCATTTAATCATTAAACCATGTCTATCATGTTTTATATTGCTTATCATTCAAATCAAGAAACATGATCTTAATGTTGAAGATTTGTTGATTAGTGACAATGGAAAGAAAATTGTTTTAATATGGTGAGGGATCCCCCTTTGGTTCAAGAGATATATTGTGGCCTAAAGTAAGTTTTCAATATGTCTTGGAATTGTTCCTAACAACCAGGAAAAATCTCAAGTTACAACACCCAACAAGGGAAAATAACCAACATTGAGAGAAAATCTCTTATGGGAACAAGAAATCTTCCCCTTTGTTTTTATAAAGGAGGTACTCCTATTTCTTGATATATGGAAGATTCTTCTTATGACCTTAGATGAATGCAATGGGTGAGTGCTAAATTAAAAACCCTGACGAATCTTCCAATAAAACTCTTATACAGATATGTACTTGTCAAGCACATCATCTTATTTAAGAAAAAGAAGTGAATATAATTGCACAAGATTTGTATCTATAGGGTTTGGAGTCTATTTTCAACACATTTTTTCCTTTCATTTAAAATAATGTGAATCCAAAATCAGTTATAACTTTTCAAGATGAAATAAATTAAAAAATGCACAGGTCATCAAATAACTTAAAACGACTGCTTCATTAGTATCAAAAGGGTTTGAAAAGCATCACATGCTCAAGAATCCATTGATATCATCACCACACATATTCATAAAAATAAAATGACACTTGAATAGTTCTTTGTGGGAGAACTTAATAATAATATCTGAAATGTAACAAGGTAAACAATGTATGAAATAAGAGGGATGAAACCACCTCAACAATATCTTGATGATAATTATATAAACTGAAACAAATTGTATTTGCTTTCTTCAACTAGGGATTTTTCTCCTCTGGACCTAGAATATCATGGGGAATTCCTAGAAGAATATTGAGAGAGAGAGTTGATCAGACCCAAATTTTGTGTCGCAAATCATACATGGAAAGAATCAAGTAGAAGGAAATATGAGGGAGAAAGTTAAGGAGGATTGTTGGACAAATTATTTGCATAAGTTTTGAACATCAATTATCAATCTGGGAGTTCGTAAACTTTGAGGTGCAAGGATAGGAAATGCAGGATCAAAGTTTATTCTAACAAACTAAGACTTAACTTTACTTTAACTATTACAATGTGAAATGAAATTATAAACTAGCAAAATAATAAAATGGAACTATTCTTATCTAATCCAGTTTGCCACAACTTACAAAGGTAGTGATCCAAATTATGCTGAGAATGAAATGAGACAAAAAAATATATATAGAAGAAAACATAGAAATACGGTGAAACCCAACTTCTATTAATGAATAAGAGAGAAAAACATTATAGAACACAAACTGGCAGAATGGGGTAGCTTATCTCTGAAAAGAAAGAGATGTGGGCTACGCTTCATTTGCAACAAGCTTCACATCACACTCCATTCCATACTTAAAGGTCTTCCTTCACCTCAATTGTATATGAGAGAGTGAGAGGAGAACAATTCCCATGATGCATGTGGGATAAATTGGTCTAAGTTTATAAAATTCCATAGGCATGTAAAACACTAGGACTTCTTAGGCGGTCACCCATCCCAGTACTACTCTAGCCTAAGCACACTTAACTGTGGAGTTCTTATGTGATTTGGTGCATTAGCGCTACGGTGTAGGCATGTCTAGGAAAATATTACATAATGTTTGTAATTAACAAATGAATATGGAATTACATTCCAATTCCCATCAAAAGGGTGAATATCATGGTTTATCAAAACCATAGGCTTGAAATGTTGATTAAATGGAAAAGGTGGATGGCCACTGAGATCCACCTGGATCATTCCTCTCCCCTTAGGGAGAAATAGTCTCCACTACATCAAGTTTCCTCAGAAGATGAGGAAACTTATGCTAAATATGAACCTTGGTGAGTCGCTTGCCTTGTTGAAGTAGATGTCCTGCTTGTTCTTTGCTTGTGGAAGGATGTCATGAACTTGTTGGAGGTGTTGGATCTATTCAACAGATATGAATGCATGATATGCCTTGGTCTGAGTGTGATAGGAATTTTTCGGTGAAGATGCGACAATAATATTTATATCAATGGGGGCTAATGGTTGGAACATCAAACATACCTGAAAAGGGTCGTGGCCAATAGAGCTATGTTGAACATATCGAAGACTATCATTCTGTTTGTGCTCCTCTATGATTTTGTTGACCTGCTTCTACTACATAGAAACATCTTGGGATGAGGCTGTAGTGGTCGCAGTGACCTTTTTTTCATCATCTGACTAGATTTTGAAGAGGGAAAACTTTGTGGTCTGATAGATTACTTTGCGGCATTGTTTTTCCGAGATCAATGAAGTGGCAGTAGTTGCAGCTACCTCCTAGAGTAACAATGGAACTATGGGGTTGGGACTCATAGATAGCGTGATGTTTTCACATATATGGTTGTCCTAAAAGAACATCACAAACTTCAAGTGGGGAAAAATCACACACTAACTCATCCTTGAAGGGCTTTATGCCATAGGGCAGGCGACATTGTTGGTTGACATGGATATCTCATCCTCAACTCAACAATCTGATGGTGTATGGTTGAAGGTGTGGTATTGTTGGCAGATTCAATATCTTCATAACCCCGGTTGAGATCAGGTTCTTTTAACTCTTGTTGTCAACAATGAAATGTAGTGGGGTCCCCTTTACCCACATCTGCGAGTAGAAGAGGTGTTCCCCCTCCTCAAGCTCCTCTGGTTCTTTCGGTTGTATTATTGTGGCCATGATGGTAACAATGGGTTATGTATTGATGATTCATTTTCCTTTATTTTTATTTGAATTAGAGTCCAATTCAGGTTCTGATTCTTTTTCTTTGAGCTTAGCCACCAATGATTATTTCGAGAAACATTCATATGTGTTGTGCCATGGGTTGTTGTGGAACTCACACCACTTTGTGGTGTCTCTCTTAGAATTCATATTACCCTTCTTTTTTTGCGTCTTGGACTGAATCTCTTGAGGTTGGCCTTCCTTGCTATGTCCTTCATTCTGTGATTTAGGGTTTCCTTTGCCATGATTTTTTATGGTGTATTTTCAAACTTGAACCCTCGCTTACTCTGGTGCTTGAATTTCTTCTCAATTTTGACTGCATATCGATGAGTAGCACCTAGTGAGGAGATGTCCAAGAAATTCATCTTCATTTGCATGTACCTGTGCAGACCATTGTGATACTTAAAAAATAGGTGTCACTCTAAGTCTTTGATATCCATCTTTGAGAGAAAGGTATGAAATATTTTAGTGTACTTTGACACCCTATGATCTCTTTTCTGACAAAGAGTCATCCATCTCATGTATTGATCATCATAGTTTCTGACAGGGTAGAAATCCTCCTTTAGGGCATATACAAAGGTTTCTCAAGTGGTTTCTCTCCTTAATAGTGTAGATTCATCCACGATGTACCTCTCCCAATAGCCTTCCCACCACGATATTACATGGGGAAGGGATTTAAGGAGCACGAAGGTGATATTTTTGCTATCACATTTTTTTTGGATGGAGTAATATCCTTCTAGAAGACTCAACCATTTTTCTAGAGCATATGCATTTATCTGGACTTCAAATAACGAGATATCAAAATTAACTTGTACCTTGAAGGGTGTCACACTTGTGAAATGGTTGGTTGTCAAAGATGCCTCAACCGCCACCATCGGTAGTATTCAGAGGATCTGATCAAATTTGGACATCATCTCATTCCTCTGTTGCATGAGGGATTCCTTGAGAAATGTTTTGAAAGGATCTCCTACTTTGTCATCTCTCTTTTCTTCTGCCATGGGAGGTCGCTTGGGTTGGAGAGAGAAGTTGTACTCAAGTGAAACTAGCTCAAGAATCAACTCTCTATACCCTGACCTCGTCGGGGACCTTCTATGAGAAACGACAAGGATAAAACTACTCAAATACCACTGATCTAGATTATTCTTAGAATGAAACGAGACAAAAACAAAAATATAGAAGAGAACACAGAAATACAGTGAAACCCAACTTCTATTAATAACTAAGAGAGAAAAACATTGTAGAACAAAAACTGGAAAAATGGGGTAGCTTATCACTTAAAAGAAAGAGATGTGGGCTACGCTTCATTCGCAACAAGATTTACATCACACTCCATTGAATGCTTAAAGGGACTCCTTCACCTCAATTATATATGAGAGAGTGAGAGGAGAAAAATTCCCATGATGCATGTGGGATAAATTGGACTAAGTTTATAAAATTCCATAGGCATGTAAAACACTAGGACTTCCTGGGCAGTCGTCAATTCTAGTGCTACTCTAGCCTGAGAATGATTAACTATGGAGTTATAATGTGATTTTGTGCATTAGAGATATGTTGTAGGCATGTACATAAGACCACTAGTTAAAATTAACAAATGAAGATGGCATTACATTTCATTCATGTTACGAGGAAAATCTCTCTATGGCATGGGGTAAACCACAACAGAAAGAATGACACACATAAATCATCTCTAATCCCAAGTATGTTTTACAAATTGATCAATGCTAAAAAGACAAGGCCAAGATCCTACCTCGCCCGTACATTCGATGAAGATCATCGTTAAGCATGCAACTCAAAGATTTATACCTGCAACTTTTCCTCAACAACCAAGATACACAAGCATATGGTGATAATATATAATGTTAGCATATATATTAGCATAATACATTAACATACATGAAAAATACACCCGTGGAATAATAATACAAATATTTGCAAGATATCAATTGGATGAGAAAAGAGTATTTCTATTCAAATAATCAGCAGAAGTATATAGGTGACAAGCTTCTGCAATGACACATCTCGAAACTAAGTCCCTCTAGCTGGGCATCCACCACTTCAATCCTCCACCAAAGGCAAGATCATATAAAGGAGACAATGAGGTTCTCCATCACAAATAATTGAGAAGAGCTTGGGGGTTGAACAATGATAAAGGGATGCAGACTCAATAGGAAGTGAAAATTCTCTAGAGTATCTTTCCTCTCAAAGTTGAATTCTCTCTCATTTCCAAGGCTTGGATATGGATCAATTAATAGCCTTAAAATGGAACCGAAAGGTCGAGTCAAAGAGTTTCCAGTGTGTGGAAGGTCAAGGATCATGAATCTTGTGACATGGCATGGAAACCGGACATAATTTTTAATTTTGAGCACAAAACCCGATGTACACGGGTTGTAGTGGAGCAACCTGTGTATACGCTTGTTGTCTAATTGATAGGGCACATATATGTGAAAAAATGTGCTTTTTTTTTCTCTAGAAGGTAAAAAAATGGGACTTCAAGTCTACATAGGGAAATGGAAAGGCCATCCAAGCAAGTTGCATGGGGTGAGGCAAAATTTTTTGTAACATATGCCCCCTAATGTGTGAGGCCAGAGGAGTATCTGCGATGGTTGAAATACATTATAATTATTAGAAGTGGAGTAATGGAGACTTAGCTGGAAGTGCTAGATACTCATGAGAATATTGCAATCCATAATGACTTTGTACACATGGTTGCAAATTTGAATTACACTGCATATCCATGTGGAAATATACCAAATAGTTTTTCATGGCCATGAGTAGAAAATAAAAAGTAGAAACATGCCATAGGTTGTTATAGTCACGAACAAGGCCCAGTGGAATCTAGTCTCAAAATAAATATGAAGATATTTGCATATAATGGAGTACAATATGATCTCCCATGATCACAAAATTCATATAGGTACTAGCCCAATGAAAGACAACAATAGAATAGGAATGTTGCTACTGTAAGTTGGAGGTCTTCTACACTATCTGTCAAAGGTGCAAGTCTACATCATGTGATTAGAGGAGTTGATGTCAAACACAATTAGACTTCGTTTTTTATTATCGGTCATTAAGGTATATTGTTAACAAACGCAAGACAACCTACCGATAATGAAAGTAGGTATCAAGGCACCGAGTACATTCTTACAAGTGTGAATAAGGGTTTTTATGTCAAACACTTGAAGAATCCATCAATCGGGAGACATTGATGTATTCCCAACTGTCGATGGCAGGAGAACCTGCCACTGATTATTGCAAGCTTCTAGGTACTCATAGGACTCTAGCTCTCATTTCTAGAATAGATGAGATGAAGTTGATGTAAAGAGACCGCTTGAAAGGAGAGAATTAGGGAATCTCTCATCAGTTAACACGAGGAACAAAGCAATAGCTTGATGATTAGAAGGATCTTGGATGAATAGGATGTTCACGAAACAACAACCCTGTGCATCTTTCACATGCACCATATGCAAGTAGTGCATGAAAAAGACCCTCTGAATAACATCCAATAAGGAATATTTCCGAAAAATGCGAGAAAACCACCAATAAGACTAATGGCATCCAAGATACTGCATGAATCCCAATGTGTGAATAGATTTCTTGCCATCGAACACAAGGGAAACCCCCCAGTCAGCAATCAATAAGGAGATGTTGATTGTTGGGTTCAATATTACCTACACATAATGAAAGTAGGACCAGGGTGCATGGTAGGACTACAACTTCATGTGACTCTAAGACACACTGAGGATATGGATGACATGCAAAGTCAAGAGTTATGGGAAATGGCAGACACAAAATTATAGACTTCCTTTGAACAAGAGCATGAGACATATGGATAAATCAGGCATCATAGACTTGATGATAAAACTTTGTGATGCAGAAGGAATCAACAAACTCTCCATAGGGACTACAAGAATAACCAGTCAGAGGAGTAAACTCTAAGTAACGAGCTCAGCTTCCTAAGGTCATGCTAAACCCAAAATTTCGATGATAGTGGACTCAAAATTTTGTGCTTTGTTCATGTTGATGAGTACAACTATGTGAGACATCCTCCAGGACACAGATTGAGTCAGTCAGCCTGTGAGGAAGCCCATGAATTGGGTGTGCCCATGAATTGGGTGTTCCCATGAGATGGGTGTGTTTTTACTCTTTGAGACAAAGATGGAATGTTGTGTGCCCCTGTGTGGGGTGAGGAAGCCCATGATTTGGATGTGCCAATGAGATGGGTGTGTGGTTCCTATATGAGACATAGATGAAACATTGTGTACCCCTATGTGGGGTGAGGAATCCCATGAGTTGGGTGCATCGTTCTCTCTGAGACGGAGATGAAACAATGTACTGGTCTCCTCTGTGCAGAGAGTTGAGATGATGTGATACTCCAGATGATTCTCCTATGAGACACAGTGAGAAAGAGATCTGTTGAGTAGGACATGCCTGTGGTTGAGCATAGGTGAACGTGATCCTAGTGGTTGAGCACTAGTGAATGTGTATTCCGATGATTCTCCTGTGAGATGCACTGACATAGAGACGTGGACATCCATGTGGCTGAGAACAGATGGAAATTCCCCTAGTGGCTGAGCACTAGTGGGTGTATGAGATACCTTGCTATATTTTCCAAGAGTCAGACTTACTTGTAACCCTATTTGTGATGTAAAGGGTACAGGTCGGCCCCACCTTAAATTGAAAGATCATTAATGTAAAAGCTAATTAATATGGTAATTATTAATTATAATGAGTTATTGATGTTGGCCCTCTTGTTCCAATAAACACTACTTTTGATATGTCCAATATAATATAA
>JASDQU010242578.1:0-22336 GCA_032191745.1 Picea mariana | reverse complement strand
GGTACAGGTCGGCCCCACCTTAAATTGAAAGATCATTAATGTAAAAGCTAATTAATATGGTAATTATTAATTATAATGAGTTATTGATGTTGGCCCTCTTGTTCCAATAAACACTACTTTTGATATGTCCAATATAATATAAATAAAGGTAATTTACCCATTGAGTAAACATAACACAAGTGTGAGTTTGGAAATTTCAGCAAGTACTTATTCTTGGGTTGAAGTGAGCACCTCTCTTGGGCGCTAGTCTTCTAGGTTTTGTGAGCACTCTTTTGTGTGATAGGTTTATGGTGTGGGAAGTATTTCTCTTGAATAATATATCAAAGGATTGGTTGGGTTTTATTCCCTTGTTGAGAAGGGTTTCCCAGGATACTTCTTGTGTACTTGTGCATGGTGTTTCTTCTTGTGATCTTGGTTTTTGTAGCAAATTGTTTATGGTGTAAATTTCAATCGTCTATGGTTCAAGTAAAATGTTAAAATTGGAATGAAATTCATGCTTGAGACTAGATTAATGAAAAATCAACATGGTATCAGAGCATAGGTCTTGAAGAACCCATTGCACAAGCATCTACCAGTCATCCTCTCACTTCTGCAAAACCGTACAACCCTCCTAGGGTTTCTAGAAATTTCGTGCAACCCTCCTTTTCTGAGGTGTTTCAGCACCTTAAACTTGGAAGTTGGGGATAAAAATTTTACAAGAGTGTACACCCTCCTTCAGTGCACCTCCATCAAGTCTCAGATTGCACTTCTGAGGATTTTGGATTTTTGGCCCTAAGGTTTCTAGGGTTTCACAATTTTCTGTAGATTTTCATTTTAGGGTTTCTGCAACTCATTGAAGGATATTTTCAGCTCACCAATATTCTTGTGACTATCTTAATTCTTATTGTTGGCATTCATAAGACCAACAAAACCTAAGGTCGCTATCCTAGCCTAGTCGTTAGGTTTTTTGGCCCAGTTGGCAAGGGTTTGTGAAGAATCTGAAAATATGGTGACACCATGGTTACCTTCTTCATGAAGATGTCAAAGGAGAGAGATCAATCAGGTGCCATTGGATAAATCACATTAGAACCCTCAAGTATGCACTTGTATATATTATTTTTTAGCATTTTCACGAGGGTACTTGCAGGAGGAAGGAACCTTTGTTGAAGTCGTGGATCCAGAGGGATCTCAGTACATTCAAAGGAACAACACACTAGAAGTGAAGACTCCAGGTTTGATTATTTTAGTTATCATGCCTCTAACCGACATTTCTAAAGTTTGCTACTTTACAATTAGGTGTTTTAGCTATGACAACAATCCTTAAAAAAAAATTATTCTACAGATGTACTCATTATTCTCCTTTAGGAGATATTCTTGTTTTGTTTCCTTTCATTTGTTTTCTTGTTCCAGGAAGGTTAACCAAAAAGGAATATGGTTATCCTTAAGACTTCATAGGGATTCATTTGACTTCAGAGGTAGTCACTTGACTTAGAAGGAGTCAAAACTATTTGAGAAAAAGGACGAACAAAACCATCATTGAGGCAACCAATGCAATGATCAAAGTCATCCTATGGTTATGTGGCTAGAATCATGCATGGAAACAGTATATATTCAAAACATGAGTCCTCACCAGATTTTGAAGAACATAAATCCTGAAGAAGCCTTCACCAGAGTGAAGCTTGAGATTGAACACTCCAGGATATTTGGGTGCCCAACATATTTTCATGTACCCAAAAAGAAGAGGTCCAATCTAAACCCTTCAGGGAGAAATGATACATTTATGGGATACAGTGAATCTTTGAAGACATATCAGATCTACATCCCATATCCAAATAATCTCAGATGGACATTGACAGTGAGACAATAACTTCTCCCCATTTATCATTTTAGAGGGAGAAAGACATTATTTTAGTTGATCCAGTTGTTCCAGCTGATCCATTTTCTCTAGTTGATATGCCTAGAGATATTGCAGTAGGGAACAAAATTCCTACCTGGGCTTGACAAACTCTGCAGGAGGCAGAGGCACATACAATCACCTCAAGGCACATCTCGAGAGACCAAGAGACCAAACAAATTTTCGAGCTACCTTTCATCCATGAGACACATCATTGATTCTTAGCCTTCTTCTCATGGATAAGTGACAGGTGAAAAGGTATGGCAAGATGCCATGACAGAATAATACTAGTCTATCTTGAAGAATGATGTATGAGATATTGTTCCGAGACCAAAAGGGAATTCTATGGTGACTTCCAAGTGGATCTATAATATCAATCATGCAGTTGATGAAAATGTCGAGAAAGACAAAGCGAGATCTGTAGCCAGAGGATTCTCACAAGGAGAGGGAGTTGACTATGATGAGACATTTTCTCTAGAAGTGAAATACACTTCTATTCATACTATCATCCATGAGTTAGAAACTGCATAAGATGGATGTAAAGACAACCTTTCTCAATGATGAGATTGAGGAATAAGTTTACATCAAGCAGCCAGAGGGATTCGTGACATACGATGAGAAATCATGTGTACAGGTTGAAGAAAGTCATGTATGGACTAAATCAGGCACCTCGTGCTAAGTACGAGAAGATGGATGGATTCTTGATAAGTTTGGATTTCAGCAAGAGTGTTGTTGATCCAAACCTATATTATCATATTGTTGGAAACAAGTGCATGATCTTGGTCCTGTATGTGGATGATTTATTCCTTACCGGTTCAAAAGGACTTATTGTTGAATGCAAGCGAGCATTGAATTTTGTTTTCGAGATGAAGGATCTGGGTATGATGCACTACTTCTTAGGACTAGAAGTATGGCAGAGAACTGATGAGATTTTCCTGAGTCAAGGAAAATATACAGTGGAAATATTTGAGATGATGGATTTCAAATCCATGCCTACATCAATGATGATGAAATTGAAGTAGATGAATGAGGCTTCTTCCGATTCAAATGAGAATGATCGACATGTGTACCGATAGCTGATTGGCTCACTGATGTATATGGTTAACACCAGACTCGATATATGTTATGCAGTGAATGTACTTAGTCAATTCATGATTCATCTGAGACAGAGTCATTGGATAACAGTGAAACATGTATTGAGATAACTACCAGGCACATTTGGATATGGCCTGAGATATGCCTCTAGTATAGACTTGAGTTTGTAGGGATATGTTGATTAGGAAGGGAGCACAATGGACCAGAAGAGAACATCCAGTTGTTTTTTTACCTTGGGGTCTACCATGGTTTCCTGGTGAAACAGGAAAAAAATCTCTATGGCCTTGAGTACCGCAGAAGCAGAGTATATAGCATTGAGTGTGGCAATCCATGAAGTAGTGTGGCTTTGCAAGCTTCTGGCAGATTTATTTGATCATGAGATGGATCCTATTGTTATTCATTGTGATAACTAGAGTTGTGTGAAGCTCTCTGAGAACCATGTGTTTCATGATAGATCGAAACACATTGAGATAAAAAATCATTATTTCAGAGACATGGTATAGAGGAAAGAAATACACGTGCAATACCTTCCTACACATGAGCAGATTGCATATATCTTCACCAAACCACTTACCATGATGAAGTTCAAGTACTTCCATGAGAGAATGGTTTGGTGAAGAATACCATCCTAGCTGAGAGGGAGTGTTGATGACTATAGCCAAGACGAAGTTCGAGTACTTCCATGTGAGACTTGTCCTGATGGAGAATGCCTCCCTAGCTAAGAGGGAGTGTTGATGATTACAGCTGCATGAGACATCCTCCAGAACACAGACTGAGTGAGTCGGCCTGTGAGGAAGCCCATGTGTTGGGTGTTCCCATGAGATGGGTGTGGTGTTCCTCTCTAACACGGAGATGGAACGTTGTATGCCCTTGTGTGGGGTGAGGAATCCCATGAGTTGGGTGTGCCCATTGTTGAAGATAAAAATCGTAACGAGGATTTTTCTGCAAAGTATTGCTAAAGCCTATTAATTATAAGATAAATGATATATATAATACTAGTAGGTGGGACCCCTAGTAGATTGAAGGATCAAATCTAGTTCTCATTTGATGTTTTACTTTTGTTCGACATTGCTTACAGGTTTGAGCATGATCAATGATTGGTCCTATTCACGACAAATGGATGAGGGGTAATGCATGTTATTTTTTGGTTATGTTGCTCAACGCTCTAATGTCATGTTAAAATGGATTATGATATCCGTTGTTACCTTTTCTATTTACTCCTTGAATTATTACTGTGACACCTGCAAAAGATACATGTTAGTAACAACAAATAAGAGAAATTGAAAAGAAATAAAGCAATATGAACGAAATCCAAAAGAGAGGAACTATGTTGCTATGTTATACAATGTTGCACTATGCATTTGAAGTTTAAGGGGAATGGTGTTAATCCAAACTAAAAATGTAAAATGGCTATGTGATATATTGAGTAATGTGAAGGCACATTTGATATGTGTTATTGGTTGGAAATGGTTAGTATGGTGGCGCATTTTGGATGTTGGTTTCGATGCATTGTTTAATTGAATGAATTAATGGAATGGTTGGTTGGCGTGTACCAATTGATTAAATGAGTAAGGGATGGAAGCAACGTGCATTTACTGCATGTCCCTCCATACCCCCCCCACACCGGCTGTCACCTTAGCTTGGCTATTGTTCAATTGTGTTCTGATGTGGTTAAGCTCTGATTTGCAAGCAAGGGAAGAACCGCTCAACCAAGCTTGCATTTTAAGGATTTTGGTTACAGGTATGTCTTTTTTTCCATCCATGAACCCGCTCTGGTTATGAAATAGATATTGGCTCGGTGATGTATGGGTCTGTGATTTTCTTGAGACTGGAAACTGTGTAAACTTGTGATATTTCTCTGAAATAGATTTTTTGTGTGGTTTTCATTGCAATGATGATTGAACTCACAGGTTCATTGATTTTTGAGTGCTAGAAGCCATGAAGTCTCTCTGTCATCCTTATTGGTTTTGGGTGGGGGGTTTCACTCGGTCCTGATTTGTTGGTTGTCCCCATAGTTTTCTTGTCACCATGCCCAGTCATTTTGTTGTTATGGGGTTGTTGAGTTTGTTTCGAACCACCTTGTGGCACTGCGTCTCATTTCACCTGGGTATGGGTTCGTTCATGCTATTGATGTTTTCACAATAGCTATTATGCCAAGGGGCTTGCTTAAGGTTGATTGCTATTTCATGGCTCTGTTTTTCTCGGCATTTTTTGGGTTGATTGGAAAAAACCATGAGGATAATTCCCTGCGTGTTCTCGGTGTTATTACAGACAAAAATGAAGCCTCAACTCCTCTCTTCATATCCTCTCCTATCTCGTGAATTGTCACCATGTCTGTGAAGTTATTGGTGGTATGGCTCATGTGTCCACCATATGGTCTCGAAGATTCTCACCTGTTGTTGGGGGTTGACTCCAGTGTTCCTGTGTTGGTCCACAGAGTGAACCCTTGATTATTCAAAAGCCCTCTTTGGAGTCATATTTATCCCGTCGGTCACATGTTTGACTGTTATGAGTTGTTGGAGTATCGCAGACAGTGGTTGGTTATTGGTCATATATGTTAATAGCTACTATAGTGGTTCTTATGATTGGTGTGTAATCGTTGTATTCTTGTATTGTGGAAATTGACTCGATAGTTCGGCATGGTTTGAATTGATTGATTTGATAAATGGAATTGGTCATACAGTTGTTGTCTCCTTGTATTAGATTGATAGCTCAGCATCGCTTGATGTTTTGATTCGAAGAAATTAGACATGTACAATCACATAAATGCTCTTGTGTTTTATTGAATGGTCTGGGGTTCCTATAACACGGTTAAGTTGAATGGATGGTTGTTGTTACTGGGTGTTCTAATTGTCAATCAGGAGTATTGAAATTTTAAAATCATAATAGTTGGACTTGGTTGTCCAATGCATATGGTTATGGTTATCGTTTGGTTACACCATCAGGGATGAGCATGGGTTTTATAATAGTATGATTTCATTGAAATTTGATTATTAAGTTGTCTAGAGGAATGGAATCGATTTTTGTGTCTGTGTTTGATTGAAGAAATAATTCATGGGCAGTGGTTGATGTTTTGATGTTGAACAAAATTGGAACAAGTGACTGTGTGTTCATTTGGGAATTCTTTTAAATATTAAATGGGACAAACGTGAAGAAACATAACTCTTGTACATGTTGTTTGGAGGGCATATTGTTTGAGTTTGATGACACTGTGTTAAATATTTAACTGCGGACAGTGAACAAGTTAATACACAAGAATGATTAAATTATGCACATTAGTTGTTAAAATTGATTACAACAATTATTTGGTTACTGTTGGATCTTTTGCGTTGATATAGAATGGTTATGGATTACTTAATTAATTTTATGAACATTATCCTCTCTCCTCTCTACCATTATTTCAATTTTCGCTACTTACAATCCCCTCACCTTCCCATATTAATTTTTCACTCCTTGTTCCTAAAATTTAATTACAGTTAAGAGGAATTATGTATGGTAACAGTTTGAAATCGCAGTTTCTTGGATGGATTACAGTGACATGTTCTTTGGTTTTTGTTACAGTTGATTGTTTGTTGCATGTGAGCAGTAACCATGATTCTTTTCCCCCTCATTTTAACATTTTTCACTCAATAAAAACCCCTCGCATATCCCAGAACCTTTGTTTACCCCCTGCTCATTGACAACGAGTAAACAATTCGTATGGATTGGATTGCATGAGTCTGATATGTTGCTAAGCCAAAATTTATTTCATGTTTTTTTAAAAGAGTTGTCATGTATGGTTGATAAAGAAACTATTTTCTAATCAATTATGCATACAAGAATGAGATTTTCAAGCAAAAGGTTGAAAACCAAGACCCACCAGGCCCCTGACAAAGGGAAAGCCACTACTGCCTCTTTCTCACCCTCAAATGATTCTAATGAATCTATGTCCTCCCACATGAATTTGAGGGACAATTGCTCTCATGTGATCAGCAAGATTAGTCCTAAAGGCTCCACACATCCTAAGGAAAATTCAAAGAGATTAAAAGGTGATAACAACAACAGGGGAAAGATTTCCTCACAGATTGGAAAATATGGATTTTAAGTTGTTTTTATTTATTAATTGTTGAGGACAATTGACTTCGGTATTTTTTTTTTCGACAACATGTTTTGGATATATTGGTAATATATTTTGGAAACAATTGCAAATATCATTGAGATAATTATCAAACGTGAATGTGATGATGAGAGTCACAAGGAGGGATGTTTGTTAAATTAACTAGTTGTTTTATGATTGTTAAAAGCTAAAGGGAGTCACAAGGGGTCCCACCTACTAGTTATTATTTATTTAAAACCCTTATTATGATTTATTACTTTCCCCCCTAACTAAAAGGTTGGTTGAGTTTTTGGTTCACTTAACTAATGAAGTAGTTCAACTACTTCAACCAATTCTAATTTTCTTAAAGGAAAAAGGAAAGGGAGGAACAAGAGGAGGATAGAAGGAGAAGCATATTAATGGTCTTATTGTAGACAACAAGATTCATGGCTGAATTACATCATTCAGACACTTGTTTTTTAGAGATTCGAGTGGGCAACAATCTGTGGCAAGATGATCCAACTTTTAGAGTTCAGTTTTTTTTTATTTTTTGTCAGAGGTCCTTTTGTATGTTCCATCGGGGACGTCTAAGTTTGACTTTGGTCCAAATCTTCTTCACAAAATTTTGTAAAGAGAATGACACTTTGGTGAATTGGAATGAAATAAAGGATTTCTTTATGTCTCATCTGTCTTGATTTTCATCTTGGTGTCTTTGCTTCTATCTCTACATTTATTTCAGCAACTGTTATATTCAGAAAATAAATAAAAAAATGAATTTTCCAGCAATCTTTTATTTATAAAAAGACTAGCCTAAGCACTTGCAATCAATACTTGTGAGTTAGGATATCAATGTTGATGGCTTAAACATAGGGTGACATTCCCGTCTATTTTTTTTACCCAAGTAGAATCTGAAAATGCTTGAGTAAGATCATTTCATATATTTTCCTCAACATTTATTTGGCAACCATACTAGGGAGATCTTCAATATCTCTCTGGTTAATTTTTATACTCGATTATCATCGAATACATCTATTTTTCTGATATTGATTCTTTGATTGTTTTTATTTCTTAATGACTGTGCCTATTGCAAGGCAGCCCAATATTGAGCTTGGTCTTCAAGATCAGAACATCATTTCTTTGAACCTGTTTAACACCATTTTAGACACTGCCAATACTCGTGCCGAGCTTAATCATTCATGGGAAGAAATTGAACAAGATATTAGTGCCCAAGAATGTTGGGATGATAGATGTAGACAACCTATAAATAAACAGTAGCCTTCTTTTTCCTTCAGTTTTGTCCTTTCTTTCATGTCCTTAGACTCTCGTGTCTCTAGAAGAAGAAGAGGCTTATCACCCGAAATTAATCCTATTGCTGAAATAGGAAGAAGGAACGTTGTGTTATCTACCCAACAAAGTGCTATAAGGAGAAATTTGTCTGATTCTTCAACTTCGTCTTTTTATCCTTCACCTGTCATCCACAAGATGGCATCTAGTGGTGGATTTGGTGGCACTGGAAGTGCTTCCTCTTCTCAGTCTTCATCTTTGTCAGTGATTGGTAGCTTATATAGTCACCACATCCCTATCCAATCTACCACAAATCCCACCAAAGTCGTTAAAAAGTATGGGCTTTTTCAGTTTGAAGAAGATGACACAACCACATTGTGGCGTGTGTCCTCTCCTCTTAACCTAGAACCTGCTACTCCTCCACTTCCTAAATTCAAATAAAATCTTCCCAGGTTATCGGGAAACAAAACTGTCACTAAAAATGAACACTTGGTGGCATTTTCCAATGCCTTTCACAACATAGGATCCAATGACAATGATACTTGCATGCGCTTATTCATCAATTCCTTTGAAGGAAAGGTTACATCCAATTTCTTTGACCTTCCTCCTAATATTATGTATACTTGGGAGGATTTAATCTATTGGTTCAAATCCACTTATGGGAAATAAAAAATCCCAGCCGACAAGTTACAGGAATACAATAACATGGCCTACAAGGATGGTGAAACCATCAAGTCCTTCAACTTGTGTTTCACTAAGTTATACAATCAGATCCCTGAACTCATTTGACCTCAAAACCAAGCCCCTTTCATGCATTACTACAATGCATTACCTTCCCCCTACCGTCATAGGATTGAGGAAAAATCCATTGATAATCTCGGTTATGCTCTGCATACTTGTTTAGAGTATGAAGAATAGCTTCAAAGAACAGGTCTTCCCTAGGGAGAATCAGTTAAACAGATAGACATGTCCTCCCTTTTACAGCTAGTACAAGATATGAACAATCGTATGATAGCATATGATCGAAAGGGGGTTGTCTCCCCTCTCACCCTTGGAGCTTCATCCTCTTTTGCACCTCCCTTTAGAAATACATTCAAAAATCATTTTCAACCTAAATCTA
Organism: Picea mariana; assembly: GCA_032191745.1. Lineage (NCBI taxonomy): Eukaryota > Viridiplantae > Streptophyta > Pinopsida > Pinales > Pinaceae > Picea > Picea mariana. The sequence goes on along the minus strand of JASDQU010242578.1, from coordinate 12,889 downwards.
TCTTTCCTTGAAGTTGGTGTAACTTTTGTGAGGAACACCACGAGGAAGCCACATGTGAGGTAAGGAAGAGTGTCAGAGATAAGATATTTGGTAAAATACCAGAGACTACCATTTATGTCCTATATTTTGCAGAGCCAGAAGATGTCATGACCATCAATACTAGGAACAAAGCCTATGCTCCCAAAGGCAAATTTGACCCTGCCTGCAATTCTTCTATCCCAAGCTCATCCTCACCCGTTGCTACTGTTCAAGTTCCTAAGGTTCCTAACATTCAAGGAACAACTCCCCCTCTTCCCTCTTCCAAGTAAAATATCCTAAATTAGTTGGCCAACATCAAAGCATATGCAACCCTTCTAGACATGGTTTCCGTCCCTAAACAATAGAGGCATCTGAAACAATTCATGGAAGGAAAATATTTTTTTGTAGCCAACCTCTCTAAATAGGTGAACAAAGAGGATTCATCTGTAAATAAAGTAGGTGTACATAACTTTAGATACCCTATAAAAAAAAAACTTTTTATATTTCTGTAAAGATTATGGATAAGATTGCCCATTGTTGCCTACTTGATGGAGGTTCGGGCCCAAGTGTGATATCGAGGATTATTATGGAAGAGCTAGGCTTGTCTTGTACAAATGAAAACTCTAGAAGCATGCTCTCCTATAATATTCTACAACAAACGACCATAGGTGAGATTAAATATGTGACCTTAGTTTTTTGTGCACACCCTGAAATAAGGACAACCCTTAGCATTCAGGTAATTTATATGCCAGTAAGCAATTATTCAATCATCTTGGGAAGATATTGGCAAGATTTAACGAGTGGATACCTCTCGCTCGACGGAACACATTTATCCATTCCTCGGAATGGTAAAAATATTATAGTCCTTAGAGTGGAAAGGATTTCACCTTACATAGAGAGTGTCCCACAACCTAANCATCTTTGCTGAAGAGGATAACATTCCTTTGGAACAAATTGATTTAGATGATGGTATGTGGCACATTCACTTTGATGGTTCATGCTCTAATGAAGGTAATGAAGCTGGCATTATCTTGATTTCTCCTGTAGGAAAAATCCATAACTTTTCTTATAGGTTGGAGTTTGCTTGCACAAACAATGTCACCGAATTTGAAGCTTTGTTATTGTTAATTGAGAACGCCTATAATATTGGCTATGGTCACCTTTTATTTTTTGGGGATTCCGAGCTTGTTGTGAACCTTGTACGTAAAATTTACTCTCCTAGCAACAAGTTGATAAAATGATACACCCAAACTTTTTGGGCACATATCTCGAACCTATTATCTTTCAACATCACTCATGTCAAGAGGGAGTTAAACTCAATGGTTGATCGATTAGTTGTTTTTGCAGCCTCTCCTAATCGACAAATTCTGCCACATGGACCTGATTGTTCCTTTCAATCTCTATATCATCCACATATCCCCAACAATATAGAATCTTGGCAGGTCTTCCCAAACGATGAGATCATTTGTTCTTTCATTCAAAAAGAACCTTTTAAGCCTAAGGAAATTATATCCATAGAAGATAACAAGATTCCTAAGGTCTTGACTCCTCTAGAGAGTTCGTTTTCATCGAGCGATGTAAGCAATAAAGAGAAACATAAAGAAGAGGAGTCGAAAAGGAAGGTGGGTGAAACCATCTCCTTGAACATTGGGACACCTGAGGCTCCAAACAATGTTAAAATAGGTGCCAAATGTTCATATGAAGAGAAAATGAAGTTTTCCAAGCTACTTGGTGAATTTCAAGATCTTTTTGCTTGGTCTTATGAGGATCTTTGTGGTTTTGATCCCATTATTATACAACATGCCATCCCCATTAAGGAAGGCATAAAACCATTTAGGAAAAAACAAATACCTATCAACCCTGCGCTAGAAGCAACTATTCGAAAGGAGTTGGAAAAACTCTTGAAGGCTGGAATCATCTTTCTGGTCAAGTACTCTGAATGGGTTTCCAATTTGGTTCTGAATGGGTTTCCAATTTGGTTCCTATTCGGAAAAGAACTGGGCAGATCTAATTATGCGTTGATTTTCACACAATAAATTGGGCTAGTATAAAAGATCAGTTCCCTCTCCCTAATATGGAAATGATTTTGCAGCAAGTTGTAGGGTAAAAAATGATGTCCTTACTTGACGATTTTTCCGGTTACAATCAAATAAAGGTCAAAAGGGAAGATAAATATAAAACCACCTTTATTACTCATTAGGGTACCTTTTCTTATGAGCGTATGCCTTTTGGATTACCCAATGCAGGTGCCACCTTCCAAAGAGATATGAAAATAGATTTTGACGATTTTATCGGTAAGATCATTCAGATCTACCTTGATGACTTAACGATGTACTCTAAAATCCAATCAGATCATTTTGGTCATCTAAGAAAATTTCTCATACGTTGTAGGAAATTTGGCATTTCTCTAAATCCTTCCAAGTCCATTTTCGAAGTTACCGAGGGAAATCTCCTTGGACACATTGTCCCTGATTCACGAATAAGCATTGATCCTGAAAGGATTGTTGCTATCCTTAACCTGCCTACTCCCACTTCCAAGAAGGAGGTTCAAGATTTTATGGGGGTTATTAACTTTGTCCGTAGGTTTGTTCCAGATTTTGTTGTGATGGTCAAACCAATTCACAATCTTCTTAAGCAACATCATTATTTTTCTTGGACAGATGATATCGAAAATCCTTTTGAAGGGATTAAGAAAGAGATCAGTTTCGCAAAGCCAGATTTTGAGAAGGAATTCACGATATATACTAATGTCGCCGAGGAAGCATATTATGTTGTCCTCATGCAAAATGATGACCAAGGTAATGAAAAATCGGTGGCTTACATGAGTCAAAGTTTGTCTGATGATGAATTTAAATATTCTTTTATTGAGAAACATTCTTTCTCTTGTTTTAAGGATTTTGAAAAGCTTCGCCACTTCATCTTAGGTAAGAGTACATTGGTAAAAGTCACTTTACCTACTGTCAAGTTTTTTCTGTCACAAACTTATCTTTCAGGGAAGATTTCACATTGGATTGCCAAGATCCAGGAGCATGATTTGAATATCGTGACTTCTACCACTATCAAGGGATGTGACTTAGCTCTTCACTTAGCTCAGCATGCTAAGAATAGTGAATATCTTGATGAAGAGGATAGTTTCCTATCAACTCTCCTTTACATTGATAACCAGATCCTCCCCATGTCTGAACATCCCTGGTATAAGAATTTAATTTACTATTTACAAAACCAAAGATGTCCGAACAACTTAGACACTCATCAAAGGATAAGCCTCTGTCTTGAATCTACAAGATACGTCATTATAGGAGACTTCTTATTTCAAAGACTTGTTGATTGTGTGTTTCTTCGTTGTGTAAGAAATGAGGATGCACATAAACTGTTGCAAGAAGCTCATGGTTCTTCAAGTTTTTTCATTCATGTAGGAGGCCATTTTTCTGCTAAAACCACCACTTTCAAGATTATTAGGAAGGGATATTATTGGCCTCCGATCTTCCATGATTCTTATGTTTTTTCGAGATCTTGTGACAAGTGCCAAAACTTTGCAGGGAAAGAATGCCTTTCAGCTATGCCATTAAAAATCGTCCTCCCAAAATTTCCCTTTTCAAAGTGGGGATTATATTTTATTGGTCCTTTTAATCCTCCATCTTCAGCAGGACAAGTTTTTGTTTTGACATCCACAGACTATTTTACAAAATGGGTTGAAGTTGTCCCACTTAAGCATTCAACAAATGACCAGGTAATTTCTTTTCTTGAAAATAACATTATTTCCATATTTCATCTTCCATTGGAAATTATTACAGACAATGGTCCCACTTTCATTTCTGCTAATCTGACCCAATTTTTAGCTAAGTTGAGCGTTAAACATTTCACCTCATCAGCTTATTATCCCCAAGGAAATGGGCAGGCTGAGTCTACCAACAAAAATCTGGTAAGAATCGTCAAAATGCTCATCAAAGTTAAGCCTCATCATTGGCACAACCTCCTCACTTACACCCTTGGGGTAGATCAAACTACCTCCAAGGTAAGCACTGGTTGCAATCCTTTCCATCTTGTTTATGGTCAAGAAACCCTCTTTCCAACTGAGTTGGAACTTTCCTACTTAAGGTTGATGCTACAGATCGAAGAATTAAATTATTCTGATGTTTCGCAAAGGATAAACACACTCCTAGATTTGGAAGAGCAAAGGATGTTTGCTTTGGATAATATTAAAAGGAGACAACAAACTGTTAAGAAGTATTTCAACAAGACTGTCAAGATCGTCAAATTTAAGGTCAATGAAAAGTATGGTTGTGGGATTCAGCTCATGCCAATAGGGGTAGACATTCAAAATTTCAAAAATTATGGTTGGGTCCCTTCAAGATCACTTTTGTCTTAGGTACTAACTCTTATAGGAGCGATTGTTTTCCTACAACACTAATGGTTCTCACTTGAAGCATATGTGGAACCAGCTTGAAAAGTTCTAACGCTATTTGGATTTTATGTACATTAAGAGTCTAGCTCTACTTTCAATTTTTCACAATTTTTCTTTTTTGCCTTACAATAGTTTGTTTTCTGCTTTTTGTTTTAAAACATTTCCTACTGCTTTTGCATTTCTATCATTTTATTTCTGTTGTTTTAAATTTTGCAATTTTATTTCTATCATGATTTTATTGTTTCCCATCTTTTAGTTGATTTTGTTCAAGAGTAATATGTTGGATCAGTTCTGCCATAGTGACACTCCTGCAAGATATTGTTGGTCAATAAAAATCAAGCTTACACAGTTGTTACAATGTTTCCCCTGAAAACACACTTGAATTTGTTATCTGTTTTCATTGTTGTCTTATAAATAAATTGGTTACTCCCCACTTATGTTTTCCATTTCTTCGTCCATTTGAGATTCAAAAGAGAAAATCCATAATTTTCTCCTTAAATAAAAGAGAATATGCCATTTGAATGATTATGCATATAGGGATAAACCCCTTCATACTTAACATTTTTCATGATTTATTCCCAAATTCCCGGTCGTTTTTCAATTAAATCTGCTCACTTCCCCCTTTTGTGTAATCTTCCTGGTTATATATTCTTGATCTATTGTTCTTGGTCTGTGATACCACGAGTTCTGAATTCTAAATCTGTTAAAAACAAATTTCCCTATGGATTCGCCAGTTTGTTGACAATAAAAATCGCAACCAGGATTTTGCCGCAAAGTATTGCTAAAGCCTATTAATTATAAGATAAATGATATATATAATACTAGTAGGTGGGACCCCTTGTAGATTGAAGGATCAGATCTTGTTCTCATTTGATGTTTTACTATTGTTTGACACTGCTTACAGGTCTGAGCATTATCAATGATTGGTCCTATTCGCGACAAATGGATGAGGGATAATGCATGTTATGTTTTGGTTATGTTGCTCAAGGCTCTAATGTCATGTTAAAATGGCTTATGATATCTATTGTTCCCTTTGTTATTTACTCCTTGAATTATTAATGTGACACCTGCAAAAGATACATGTTAGTAACAACAAATAAGATAAATTGAAAAGAAATAAATCAATATGAACGAAATCCAAAAGAGAGGAACTATGCTACTATGATATACGATGTTGCATTATGCATTTGGAGTGTAAGGGGAATGGTGTTAATCCAAAATAGCAATGTAAAATGGCTATGTTATATATTGAGTCATATGAAGGCACGTTTGATATGTGTTATTGGTTGGCAATGGTTAGTATGGTGGCGCATTTTGGATGTTGGTTTTGATGCATTATTTAATTGAATGAATTAATGGAATGGTTGGTTGGCGCGTACTAAGTGATTAAATGAGTAAGGGATGGAAGCGATGTGCATTTACTGCACGTCACTCCATACCACACCCCCCCCCACTGGTTTTCACCCTATATTGGTTATTTTCAATTGTGTTATGTTGTGGTTAAGCTCTTATTTGCAAGCAAGGGAAGAACCGCTCGACCAAGCTCGTGTTTTAAGGATTTTTGTTACAGGTATGTATTTTTCACCATCCATAAACCTACTCTGGTTATGAAATAGATATTGGCTCGGTGATGTATGGGTCTGTGCTTTTCTTGAGACTGGAAACTGTGTAAACTTGTGATATTTCTCTGAAATAGATGTTTTGTGTGGTTTTCATTGTAATGATGATTGAAGTCACAGGTTCATTGATTTCTGAGAGCTAGAAGCCATGAAGGCTCTTTGTCGTCCTTATTGGTTTTGGGTGGAGGGTTTCATTCGGTCCCAGTTTGTTGGTTGTCCCAATAGTTTTCTTGTCACCATGCCCGGTCATTTTGTTGTTATGGAGTTGCTAAATTTGTTTCGAACCACCTTGTGGCAATGCATATCATTTCACCTGGGTATGGATTCGTTCATGCTATTGATATTTTCACAATGGCTATTATGCCAAGGGGCTTGCTTAAGGTTGATTGCTATTTCATGGATATGTTTTTCTCGTCATTTTTCGAGTTGATTGGAAAAATCCATGAGGGAAATGCCCTGCATGTTCTCGATGTTATTATAGACAAAAATGAATCCTTTGATCCTCTGTTCATAGCCTCTCCTATCTCGTGAACTGTCACCTTGTCTACAAATTTATTGGTGGTATGGCATGTGTGTCCACCGTATGGTCTCAGAGATTCTCACCCGTTGTTGGGGGTCAACTCCAGTCTTCCTGTGTTGGTCCACAGAGCAAACCCTTGATTATTCAAAAGCCCATTTTGGAGTCATCTTTATCATGTCAGGCACATGTTTGACCATTATAAGTTGGTGGAGTATCGCCGACAATGGTTGTTTATTGGTCATATTTGTTAATATTTTCCATAGTGGTTCTTAATATTGGTGTATAATCGTTGTATTCTTGTATTGTGGCAATTGACTCGATAGTTCAACATGGTTTGAATTGATTGATTTGAGAAATGGAATTGGGCATACAATTGTTGTCTCCTTGTATTAGATTGATAGCTCAACATCGTTTGATGTTTTGACTCAAAGAAATTAGACATGTATAGTCACATAAATTCTCTTGCGTTTATTTGAATTGTCTGGGGTTCCTACAACACAATTAATTTGAATGGATGGTTGTTGTTACTGGGTGTTCTAATTGTCAATCGGGAGTATTGAAATTTTAAAATCGTAATAGTCGTGATTTGGTTGTCCAGTGCATATGGTTATGGTTATCGTTTGGTTACACCATCAGGGATGAGCACGGGTTTTATAACAATATGATTTCATTGCAATTTGATTATTAAGTTGTCTAGAGGAATGGAATTGGCCACGATTTTTGTGTCTGTTTTTTATTGAAGAAATAATTCATGGGCAGTGGTTGATGCTTTGATGCTGAACAGAATCGGAAGAAGTGACTGTGTGTTCATTTAAGAATTGTTTTAAATATTAAATGGGACAAATGTGAAGAAACAAAACTCTTGTACAGGTTGTTTGGAGGGCATATTATTTGAGTTTGATGACACTGTGTTAAATATTTAATTGCGTACAGTGAACAAGTTAATACACAAGAATGATTAAATTATGCACAATAGTTTTTAAAATTGATTACAATGATTATTTGGTTAGTGTTGGATCATTTGCGTTGATATATAATGGTTATGGATTACTTAATTTTATTTTTTTAAAGTATCTGCTCTCCTCCCTACCATTATTTCACTTTTCTCTAATTACAATCCCCTCACCTTCCCATATTCATTTTTCACTCCTTGTTCCTAAAATTTAATTACAGTTAAGAGGAATTATGTATGGTAACAATTTGAAATCATAGTTTCTTGGATGGATTACAATGACATGTTCTTTGGTTTGTGTTATAGTTGATTGTTTTTTTCCTGTGAGCATTAACCATGATTCTTTTTCCCCTCATTTTAACATTTTTCATTCAATACTAACCCCTCGTATATCCCAGAAAATTTTTTCACCCCCTATTGATTGACTACGGGTAAAAAATTTATATGGATTGGATTGCATGAGTCTGATATGTTGCTAAGACAAAATTTATTTCATATTTTTTAAAAAGAGTTGTCATGTATGGTTGATAAAGAAACTATTTGCTAATCAATTATGCATACAGGAATGAGCTTTTCAAGCAAAAGGTTGAAAACTGAGGCCCACCAGTCCCCTGACAAAGGGAAAGCCACTACTTCCCATTTCTCACCTTCAAATGATTCTGATGAATCTGTGTCCTCCCGCATGCATTTGAGGGACGATTTCTCTCATGTGATCAATGAGATTAGGCCTAAAGGCTCCACACATCCAAAGGAAAATTCAGAGAGATTAAAAGGTAATAACAACAATAGGGGAAAGATTGCCTCACAGAATGGAAAATATGGATTTTAAGTTGTTTTTATTTATTAATTGTTGAGGATAGTTGACTTCAGTTGCTTTTTTTTTGGACAACATGTTTTGGATATATTGGTAATATATTTTGGAAACAATTGAAAACATCATTGATATCATTATCAAACGTGAATGTGATGATGGGAGTCACAAGGAGGGATGTTTGTTAAATTAAGTAGTTGTGTTATGATTGTTAAAAGCTAAAGGGAGTCACAAGGGGTCCCACCTACTAGTTATTATTTATTTAAAACTCTTATTATGATTTATTACTTTTCCCCCTAACTAAAAGGTTGGTTGAGTTTTTAGTTAACTTAACTAATGAAGTAGTTGAACTACTTCAACCAATTCTAATTTTCTTAAAGGCAAAAGGAAAGGGCGAAACAAGAGGAGGATAGAAGGAGAAGCATGCTAAGGGTCTTATTGTAGACAACAAGATTCAGGGTTGAATTACATCATTCAGACACTTCTTTTTCAGAGATTCAAGTGGGAAGCAATCTGTGGCAAGCTGATCTAGCTTTTAGAGGTTTGTTTGTTTTGTTTTGTTTTTTTGTCAGAGGTCCTTTTGTATGTTCCATCGGGGACGTCTAAGTTTGAATTTGGTCCAAAACTTCTTCATGAAATTTTGTAAAGAGAATGAATCTTTGGTGAATTGGAATGAAATAAAGGGTTGCTTTATGTCTCATCTGTCTTTATTGTCATCTTGGTGTCTTTGCTTCTGTCTCTAAATTTATTTCAGAAACTATTATATTCAGAAAATCATATAAAAAATGAATTTTCCAGCAAGATTTTATTTATAAAAAGACTAGCCTAAGCACTTGTAATCAATACTTGTGAGTTAGGATATCAATTTTGATGGCTATAAACATAGGGTGACATTCCCATCTATTTTTCTTTAGCCAAATAGAATCTGAAAATGTTTGAGTAAGATCATTTCGTATCTTTTCCTCAACACCCATGAGATGGGTGTGTGGTTCCTCTCTGAGACGGAGATGGAATGTTGTGCTCCCTTGTGTGGGGTGAGGAATCCCATGAGTTGGGTGTGTCATTCTCTCTGAGATGGAGATGAAATGATGTATTGGTCTCCTATGTGCACAGAGTTAAGATGATGTGATACTCCATATGATTTTCCTGTGAGACACGGTGAGAAAGAGATCTGTTGAGTAGGACGTGCCTATGGCTGAGCACATGTGAATGTGATCCTAGTGGTTGAGCACTAGTGAGTGTGTATTCTGATGATTCTCCTATGAGACACAGTGAGATAGAGACTTTGAAGTCCCTGTGGTTGAGCACAAATGGACATGCCCCTATTGGCTTAGCACTGGTGGGTGTATGAGATCCCTTGTTATATTTTCCAAGAGTCGTACTTACCTGTAAGCCTATTTGTGATGTAAAGGGTACATGTCGCCCCCACCATAAAGTGAAAGATAATTATTGTAAAAGATAATTAATATGGTAATTATTAATTATATTATGAGTTATTGAGGTCAGCCATGTTGTTCCAATAGACACTACTTTTGATATGTCCAGTCTAATATAAATAAAGGTAATCCTCATTAAGGAAACATAACACAAGTGTGAGTTTGGAAATTTCATCAAGTACTTGTTCTTGGGCTAAAGTGTGCACCTCTCTTGGGTGCTAGTCTTCTAGGTTTTGTGAGCACCCTTTTGTGTGCTAGGTTTATGGTGTGGGAGGTCTTTCTATTGAAGAATATATCAAAGGATTGGTTGGGTTTTATTCCCTTGTTGAGAAGGGTTTCCCAAGATACTTCTTGTGTACTTGTGCATGGTGTTTCTTCTTGTTAGCTTGGTTACTACAACAAATTGTTTATGGTGTAAAATACAATTGTCTATGGTTCAAGTAAAATTCTAAAATTGGAATGAACTTCATGCTTGAACCTATATTAATGAAAAATCAGCAGTTCAAAGGCAACACGACTAAAGTCGATATGAGATAATATTCTTTTCGCACCCATTTTTTTTTTCATGGGAAAATAAATGCTATGATACAAGAGAGGAAACGAGTGTCACGAGTAAGAAACTAGCTCCAAACAGTGGAATGTACCTACGCTCAATGCAAGGAAGTGCATGTGGGGCATGGGAACTCAAGGGAATGTTTCCTCTTAGGGTACAGGGTGTCAAGCTACAAAGGATATAAACAAAGATCTACTTGGCTGGTGATGCAAATTGTTGAGGTAAGAGGCTTACAATAAGAAAGCGGGAATCGAAAATAATCTCAATATTGTAAGTAGGAGGATGGAATGTGATTACAACTTAACTCCAAATAATGTCCTTTTTCGTATATTTAGTCCCCTATGCCCAAAAAAGTATAAAATAATACCCATGAGAACTCTTCTAGCCAATGATCCCTAGGGTGTTCCTTTTTCATAATTAGTCTACTTGGTAGTAAAAAGGGTTAAACTTACACCAAATATATTTCCTTTCAAATCCATTTAACGTGTGTGAAAGAGACAAGTTCACTGGGCAATCTTTTCATTTTTTAAAGAGTCGAAAAAGATCTTAACCAAGACTTGTGGATGTTGTTCTAAGCATCATATTATGGGGGAGGCCAAGGCTCCCATGCAAGACTTCTATCAAAATCCCGCAACTCATTGGTAGTTGACACAATCTTGGGAGAACCCAAAGCTTTCCAAGCCGAGGAGGATAAAATGCTTGCAGAGAAGGAATCTGAGACTCTACAATATCATTCTAATCAAAGGAAAACATCATAGGACTTGGAGGGAGTGTAATCGGAGAGAGTGGAATGTTCCCTTATTCAGAAGGTATAGAACTAGAAATTCTAAGGACATGGTCAAAAGACGCATCACCCCCCAAATGAAGAGTGGGATTTACCGAATATTGCATCGACAATGTCACTTCCTTAGACTTGTCACTCTCCAAGAGAAGAGTAGGATCGGTCGAAGATTGCATTGACACGACCACTTCTTTAACCATTGGTTGAATAGGATGAGAGATGACATGGTATAGATGTTAAATTATGAGCTTGATTTCTTATGGGGATTAATTCTTTTATTTTCTTGAACACTTTGATTCCAGCTTAATAAAATTCATCAATACCAAATCATAACCGAATAGAAATAACTATGTAGATAAGTAAACATGCACATCAACAACACATATACCCTGGGGAAACCCTGTACGGGGAGAAAAACCCCAGCAAATGATATTCCTTTATTCCATAAATAATGTAAGATCACTTAAAAATATCCACCATGAATGTTCTTCTGTTAAATATATTGCAAGGATGACTCTGACCTGACAAAGACCTAAGAGACCTTGCTGAAATACACCTCTGATATGTTGCCTCTATTGTTGATATACAACACTGATATGCTTCTTTGGTATGCTGCCTCTTTATCATTGATATGCGCCTCTATTGATTCACCCTTAACCTGCATATCAAAACTGTGTTGAAGAGAGGGGTCGACCTCTACTTATATAGGCTGAAGAGGAGAAGAGGAGAGGCTTGAAATAGTAACTTGTTTGCATGCTTTAATCATAACTCAGCTTCATACTTTAGTTCGAACTTAGAACTAGACTTGAGACTAGTATACTTTAGTTCGAAAATAGAACTAGACTTGAGACTTCAATTACAACTCAGCATTACACTTTAGATCGAAAATAGAACTAGACTTGAGACTGGTATGCTTTAGTTTGAAAATAGAACTAGAATTGAGACTTCAGTTACAACTCAACATTACACTTTAGTTCAAAAATAAAACTAGACTTGATACTTCAGTTACAACTCAGCATTACACTTTAGTTAGAAAATAGAACTAGACTTGAGACTTCAGTTACAACTCAGCATTACACTTTAGTTCAAAAATAGAACTCAACTTGAGACTTCAGTTACAACTCAACATTACACTTTAGTTCAAAAATAGAACTAGACTTGAGACTTCAGTTACAACTCAGCATTACACTTTAGTTTGAAAATGGAACTAGACTTGAGACTTTAGTTACAACTCGACTCTTGACAAGGCAATTCAAAATTCTCTTCATGGTGGATAATGTTACACGTGCAAATGCACTAGATCAATACATTTATATCATTTGCAATATTAGGAATATCGTTTGTTTCTAGATCATAGGAATTTTATATTCAACCTAAATTTTTCTATATGCCTTGACTTTTGCTCATGGTTCACAACGTTTGACTAGGCTCATAGAGGTTGTATGTTCCCCCTGACTTTTTCACTAGTCTGTCTATGCTAACAGAGGTTGTATGTTCCCCCTAACTTTTTCACTAGATTGTTTTTCTTTGGACCAAGTCTCATATGTAGTGGTACCTCATTTCAATATGTTTTGACCTGTCATGAAATACCGGGTTCTCTATCAATTTTATGCAACTTTGATTATCACAATGAACCACCTTCGTCTCGACCTTGTCACCAAAAAACCTAGAAATCAAATTTTTGAGCCATACTGCTTCCTTGCTAGCATCACTTGTTGCAATGTACTTAGCCTTTGTTGTACTCTATGCAATGGATCCCTACTTCCGGCTTGACCAAGAGATCATAGCGGATCC